>JAJOOE010005033.1:0-44667 GCA_036250405.1 Solanum raphanifolium
ATTCAGGAATTAATAACTTTAGCTATACATAGTCATGAAGGTGTGTACCTGTGTAGTATTTTGATCCATAGCTTTAACTGAGAATTTTATTTTATTTGGGAGAATATTTGTTTTACAAAGGCCTTGCTTTCCGTGTAGAAAGTCTTGCCTCTATATGCCATAATGGCTACCTATTTATACACATATAAGTAACCTTACTATGGTTACTTTATTCCTACTATGATTACTTTACACTTACTTTTTACATATTCCTAGACTAATACGTTAATGCTTCTTTACATCTGCACTACTATCTTTACAAAGTCAATAAAAGGACAAACAACTTTAACATAATATTCCTAACTTAACACGTTACTACTTTACAAAAAGTTGTCTTTAGCTTTTTCTTCTACTATCTTCTCTCCACTATCTTCCATTATCTTCCGCTAAGAATTGACTGCAATTGGCAATACGTTATTTCTCAAAAATGGTTGGAAAAAAATTGTGCACACCCATTCCCTTGAGGCTTGATTTGCTGGAGAAAGTGTCAATGCCAACTCTTTGTTCTGATTTTTGTTTTCATTTGTATTTTGTGATGTCATTAATGATGAATAGAGCAATAATGGAAAGATGCAGGGGGGCATATTTCATTTTTATGAAGCCAATTTCATCAAAGAAACTCAAGAATGTACACATTATGTGTATTATGTATATGCACCAAATAGAAGCAAGTCAAAAATCAAAGCACGAGGCTACTCTAAGCATGTTACTCTTCAAGGCGGTGTGGCACTCAAAATTCATGACAAAGGAGACATAAGAACAATGTCAACAATCCCATTGAGAGAGAAAACTACCTGATATGGATCAAAATTGCCACTTTTAGTTACATCAAGATATGTTAAGGACAAACAAACTGCACAAAAAAATAAGGAATCATTAATGAATGAAATAAAATTAATTTCAGCAAAAGAATTAGCTGGACAACCAAATTCATATTTCTAACCTCTCAAACATTTATAGAATTGTTGTTTGGAGATATATATTCATTAAATTAAAACATAAGGTAATGAAAGAATGACATATTCAACAATATGTATTCACCTTTATTAGAGTTGTTCTAAAGTAGATAAGAGAAGCTTTTATCGATGTTGTGTGTGTGTGTCTCATATTCATACAAACATATAATAAGAACAACAAATTAAATCCAATGAAATTTCACAACAAATAGTTGAGTACACGCTGGCCTTACCACTGATGTTCGACGTAATCAACTGACACTATTTCGGTTCAAGTGACAAACGATCGCGTGTAGTGATATAACCCAACCAAAGGTTAGGATCGTTCCCACAGGGAGTGGTTTTGAGAATTAATAGAAAAATAAAATCAAGTTCTAATTAGTCATAGCTATAAATATTAACGAATAAAAACATAATAATTCTAAGGGGTGACGCAAGCGTCAATTATCAATGAAGCGTTTGTATTAATTAACAACTTAAAAAAAAAAAAAATTATAAGGAAACAAGATATGGAGACGGGATTCTTGGGATGTGATAGGAATATAGGATAAACTAGACTATCGGGTACATGCTATTGATAGTAAATTGTTGAACATTTGTGACTAGGCTAGACTATAGTGGGGGTAAATTCTCTCTCGAGCAACTTACCCCGAATCAACTCGATTTCTCTCAAACACCGAGTTGCCGCATTAAGCACAACCTCCACCTTAGCCCATTCACTCTCTCGAGCTGAATGTGTGGGAGAAGGACTAGGGTTCACTCTCTCGAGTTGAACCCATGTCGACCCAATACCACCGGCTATCAATTTAGTAGTCTTAGTTTTACGACCTCTCTCTCTCGAGAAGGCCAAAAATACTAAGATGAAATCGTATTTGCAAATACAATCCCATTAATTTCATACACAACTACTAAATGAAATCACATCTAAACAATAAATAAACCATCAACAAGCAAGACCCAACAGATAATTTAACCCATATTCACAAAATCACACCCCAAGAATTGGGGTTTTTAGCTAGACATGTAAAAAAGATAAAAATTTATACCAATATTAGTTTCCATCAATTGGGTATGAATATTTAAGTCTTAAAACACGTCAAGAGTGAAGAATCTTCAAGACACAAGTCCAATTTCTAGGAGTTGAAACCCTTTGAATCTTCAAGGTCTTAGAACAAAGTATCCAAAACCCTCTAAAACTTAAAATTGTAAAAAGTTCGAATAATAGAAGTGATATGATATGATACTAGAAATTTAAACCCGTATTTATAGTGTTTGAAAATTTGTGTTGCGGAGGACCATTCAGCGCAGTTAGTCGGGATCGCCGATACGCTTGGCGATCCGCCTTTTGGTTGATTTCATCACCTTCCTGCTTTAGCCTTCAGCCTCTTCGCGTTTTGAGTCATTGGACGATATGGTACTGCTTCGCGGAACTGATCGGTGATGCGCCGACTGCTCCATTTCATCGCCAACTTGATTTTTTCCTTCAGGGCTCAGCACACTGGAACAAAAGGCGATCTCCAGGCCCATCGGCGACTCGCCAACTAGGCTCGGCAATCTTCAGGCCTTCATTTCTTCATTCTTTTCAGTCGCCTTGTTCTTTCTTACCAAGTAGTGTCCATCCTTTGCCTCAAACTCTAAATACCTGAAACTTAAGGATTTTCATCAGATATTGAGACAAAATATGCATTTGAAGACACTAATTCTATCAAAATATAGCCCTAAATGACTCCAAATTATGGACTCATCAACACCCCCAACTTAAACTTTTGCTTGTCCTCAAGTAAAACTCAAGTTCAACAGTCCAAAAAGGGTGTCTCAAACAGTTCTACACAAGACTCAACAATGAATGTACACAACAAGACTCAAGTTTGTGACACACCATTATCAAAGATTCTCAAGTTCACCATACTTTGTTCAAATGCAAGTTCAAGCTCAACAATGGTATTTGAATGCCCTCAGACCAAGAATGATTCCATATCCACACAATGGTTTGATCATTTAAAGTTCCGGAATCAAATGCAACTTTCACTCTCACAAAGAAGAACATAATGCATGCTTTCACCCATAGGTTTTCCCGTATTTTCCAATCAACAATTATTTCAGCTCATTCAAGATCGAAAAGGTCTTTTTAAGGTTTGAAATGGGGATGAGTGCAAAGGTATGGTCATTTAGGCGTAGTGACTTTCATCCTCGTGAAATGTGGCGCTTTCAACACTCCATTTCCTCTTCTTTCATCATTTTCTTTAGTGCTCATAAGTCATCCCATTATTCACTTCCATGGATTGTTTGGAACCCCCATTTCTTTTGTACAATATTCCACAACTTTTTCATTTTGTTTCTTTTTCTTTCTTTTCTTTCCCTTTTTTTTATATGGAGGGGTTCCATTTTTCTCAAAACCATGGGTTAAAGGAGACTTTTCTTGCACTTCTTGACTTGCCTTCTCTTTTTTCCACACCCCCAACTTAGGATTTTGGCCTAAGTTGGCTATTCAATCAACCACAAATCATGAGGATTATGAGTAGTGGATTAAGAAAGGTCATGTTTTCATCAAGTTTCTTCCAAAGAAAGGTAAGGCTCAAGGGGTGTTCAAAATAGGTTCACACAGTCACAAGGTAGGCCACAAAAGAGGTGTATGTCAAATTGGCTCACACTCTTCGAAGTTACCTAAGATCATATCAAGAGATAGCCTTACTTAGGAGACCGGACCAACATGGAAAATTCTAGGTGTTATCATGCATGGTTCGCAGTAAGCTCATCACACATGGCATCGACACCAAAGTCAAACAAGACTCCACACTTTTGGTAGTGTGCAACGTTCATTGCAAGAGAATCAATTTGATACTTGGTTAGTCACAACGAGATGCAAAGAGTTCACATATTGAATATGCAACTTCATTTGGCCTCATCGTAGCCACACATTCATGTTTATTCGATTATGAGTACTATTTGAGTCATCGATATTAATCAAAACCGAGACTCAAATTTGCTAAAGAACAACCACATTCCACATGTATAAGAGGTGGTGAAAATTTAAATTTTTTCGAAAGGGTCAAAATCATTTACAATTTAAAATAAAAGGAGCCACAAGCTCAAACATCCACAAAAAGTAGTGTAAGACACAATTATACGCAAAACGACCCAATTATATGCACAAAACAGTGAAACAACAATATTTACACAAATGATGGGCCTCACCCACCACAAATAAAAACCATTTGTCCTCAAATGCAAATGAAGTAAAGTATCCAAAAGTTCAATAAAGTGAGACAGAGAGAGGTAAAGAAAGGATCTTTTCTATGCAGTCTCTCCATCTGTCTGGGCCTTAGTTCTGGGTGCAGCAGTCTGTACTTGGGCATCAGTGCCCGGAATAACCTTAGAAGGAATAGCGGTGCCAGATCCACTAGGAGATGATGTGGACGTCTCAGTCGGTGATAACTGGATCACCGGCTACACAATCGTCTCCACCAGATCTGGCAAATCTCTAAATACGCTCTCCTCTCAGCTCTTTATTATCTAATCATCATGTACCACCATCTGCTCCTCGTCGGTCTCTGCATCCAACTCCTCACCTGCTGTGCCATCCCTCTGTACTTCTCCCATGGTAGCCGGAGGAATCACTAAAGTCTCTGGGCATCTTCATCATCAACAGTCTCTATTAATGAATTGAAGTCGGTAGACTTTATATAGTCTGTGTCCTTCCTCAGATCTGCTACTTCGGCTTTCAAAGATGTTACCTCGGAGGCTTCCCCCTGTCTACTCTCAGAAGTTGTGACTCTCACAGTCAACGTATCAATAGAAGTTTGGAGGGGGGTGAGTGCAACAAATATGGCATTCTCAATCCTCCCTGGGATGGATCTCTCAAGTCAAGTTGCCCGTATGTCAGCTAATTAGGCCAGATTCCCCATATTTAGAATCATGGCCTGAGTGATCGTTGTCTGCTGGGAGGAGCAGGAGGTGCCTGGAGACTGTGAAGATGAAAAAGGTGCAGAAGTACCTGAAGGCCCGGAGACCGGAGTAGGTGCAGACGCCTCTGCAAGTATAGAGTCGACATCCACCTCTGGAAAAGTGTTTGTTGGTGTTGCTCTTCTTCTGTTAACCTCCTCTCTAGTGTACTCAACCTCAATACGTCGGATGTCAGTGAAGGAGGATAGGGTCACCTCAAAGTCTCTAGTGGCATCCCTAGGCACTCCAGCATGCCAGCACAATTCTGTGATCAATATTGGAAATGGCAGAGAAGTTTACCTATGTTTAGCTCTCATTGCTATCTCCTGCTCTATGATAAGGCCCAAGTTGAGCCGCCTCTTCGACAAGATAAACCCAAGCAAGCTGCCTTCGCAAGTCAGAGGACAGATTCATTCTGTGAAGGAATTATTGAGCTACTAATGAATTCGAACCAAGAATAGGCAGCTATATTCAAATCCTTCTATTCAATTTCGACTCTCGCCTCTATCCACCGAGGAGTGGTATCAGATATAAGGAGGGCAAGCCAACCCTTGAGATCCTCCAGAGTTTGTGCAATAGGCAATCCTTCATATGCGAGTGCATTTCCTGGAGGAATATCTAGCACAACATTAATATGCTTCTCATCTCACTACAACTTACCTCCACACCTCGAACAGTGACCAATTTAACCGTCTGAACTCACTAGCCTTTTTCTTACTTTTCGGTACTAGTTCGCCATATGCTGTATAAAACTCACGGACCCATGCATGAATATATGGACCTCGTGGTCTGGTGAAGATCTGAAACTGATGCCACTGTAATAACTCTGCTACACTGGGTATCGGTCCTCCAGTCCTTCTACAAATAGTAGTTTTTCCTCTAGGATGGTTCGCAAACCATCTCCTTTCAACCTATTGAGGAGTCTAGGTAATGGAACGACTGGTAGCACATGAGCCACTGGAAGGGCTGGAGTTGGCGCTGACTCTGCTGGTGTGGAGACAGGATGTAGTGTGGTGGAAGTGGGGTGAGATCTAGTCCTGTGCTCAGAGCGCTGGGGTCGCAATAGCTAATCATCATTAGGTTCAGGTACATTAGTTTGGGGACTAGCAGCAGCCCTGTCAGGTATGGGCCTCTTTCCCTTCCCTTTATCGCATGGCGGAGGTTCCTACCTTCCTCTTTTCGAAGGAGTAGCTCCCCCTTCATTAATTGTGACACCCCGTACTCTTTTCTTGGGTTGCTCATCTCTATTTGTTCTTGCCATGCCTGCATGATATTAAGAAAAAGTTAGGAATGATTTAATCAGTTTCATAGAGAAGAAAGTGCAGAGAGATTCGCCGAGTTAATCGGCGAGTCGCCAAATTGCTTTGGCGAGCTAAATCGGGCTCTCCGAAAGGATTAGCTCAATGGTTTATGACAGGTCGGCGATGAGTAAGCCCTTTTGGCTAATCGCTAAAATCATTTGGCAAGCAAGGGTAGCCCGCCGAAAATTATAGTTGCCAACAACACATACAACATGAAGTTAAAGGCGATGTGGGGATAATAAGCAAACCGCTGAGTATTTCAGTGAGCTCAACCCTGCTCGCCAAACGACCCAATGTGCCTTTTTTTAACCTTGTTTCTCAATCTCAACCCCGCGACCCCCGATAATTAAATTGAAACGCGCACTAGTTAAATTAAGGTCGGACCCATCATATTCATCACCACAGAATACTCGAACTTTTTCCAGTTTTGCCAAATTTGGCTATTTGACGACATTTGCCCTTAAGAATGGTGTCACCCGGTCTATCACTGAGAAATTTACGTTATTTAGTGCAAAAACGGACTAATCAGACTTCACACAATCAAATCAAGGAACAAACAAACACAGCCCAACAAAGTTTAATTGATTTTAAAGCACGAAAAGGCGGGATTCCATACTATAAACACACCATAGGCAAGGTTAAGAGATTCAACCGATAATCAATTATTATAATTAAATCAGAGAGGCCTAGTACACATCACTTAAAATAAGATCGTTGCAAATGAGTATAAAATGGGATAAAAAAAAATGGGATTCGGAAAACCAACCTCTTATGCCGAACAATATAAATTTGAGATGCTAGGCAGCAAATTTTTCCGACCCCAAGCACAAATCAACAACCAAAATACTTGTGGAATGCAAGAATGGTGAAAATACTAACTTGGTGCGAGTTTGTGAAATTTAAAAGCGAGGGAAAGTGAAGAGTTTGAGACTTTAAAACCTTTGGCCATATATAACCGTTCAGTTCGCATCCATTCGGCGACATTAGTATTGATCGCCGATCTACTCTGCGACGCGCCGAGTGGTTACTTACCTCGTGACCTTTAGTCAAAGTGAGGGTCCAAACAGTAGTTTACATCGGGATCACCGACTGCTTCGGCGATGCGCAAACTGGACCATTTTGCTCGCCAATCTCCTTCTTTTCTAACATTTCCCACACTTAATCCTGCACAACCAATACTCCATTGTTTTGCAAACAAACAAAAAGCAATAAAGGGTCTTGGGTTGCCTCCCAAGCAGCACCTTAGCTAACGTCATGGCACGACACAAGTTAACACCTAATCCTCATCTTCGGAGTTGGCCATGGTGTCATTAGGGGAGTCCTCGCTGCTTTGTAAGAAGATTTTTCCTATCAATTGATTTATCTGGGCGTCCTGTAGCTGATTAATCATGGAATTGGAAGTTGTCCTCTGATTTAATATTTCGATGTTCTCTTTTATCTCTTTCAACACCTTATCTTGTTCATCGATCTTGTGTTGAATGAGGTAGGTCAACTACGAGTAAGAAGAATTTTTTTTTTTACTGAAGTAAAAATTCTCTGATAACACCACTCCCCTGCAGCGGCGCCATTTTGATGTTGGACGTAATCAACTGACACTATATCGGTTCAAGTGCCAAACGATCGCGTGTAGTGATATAACTCAACCAAGGGTTAGGATCATTCCCACAGGGAGTGGTTTTAATAATTAATAGAAATATAAAATCAATTTCTAATTAGTCATAGCTATAAATATTAACGAATAAAAACATAATAAATCTAAGGGGTGACGCAAGCGTCAATTATCAATGGGGGGTTTGTATTAATTAACAACTAAAAAAAACTAAAAAATTATAAAGAAATGAGATATGGAGACGGGATTCTTGAGATGTGATAGGAATACGGGATAAACTAGACTATCGGGTACATGCTTTTGATAGTAAATTGTTGAACATTTGTGGCTAGGCTAGACTATAGTGGGGGTAAATTCTTTCTCGAGCAACTTACTCGGATCAACTCGATTTCTCTCGAACACCGAGTTGCCGCATTAAGCACAGCCTCCACCTTAGCCCATTCACTCTCTCGAGCTGAATGTGTGGGAGAAGGACTAGGGTTCACTCTCTCGAGCTAAACCCATGTCGACCCAATACCACCGGCTATCAATTTAGTAGTCTTAGTTTTACAACCTCTCTCTCTCGAGCAAGCCAAAAACACTAAGATGAAATTGTATTTGGAACTACAATCTCATTAAGTTCATACACAACTACTAAACGAAATCACATTTAAACAACAAATAAACCATCAACAAGCAAGACCCAATAGATAATTTAACCCATATTCACAAAATCACACCCCAAGAATTGGGGTTTTTAGCTAGACATATAAAAGAGATAAAAATTTATACCAATATCAGTTTCCATCAATTGGGTATGAAGATTTAAGTCTTAAAAACACATCAGAGTGAAGAATCTTCAAGACTCAAGACCAATTTCTTGGAGTTGAAACCCTTTGAATCTACAAGGTCTTGGAACAAAGTTTCCAATACCCTCTAAAACTTAAAACTCTCCAAAAACTGTAAAAAGTTCGAATAAGAAAAGTGATATGATAAGATACTAGAAATTTAAACCAGTATTTATAATTTTTGAAAATTTGTGCTTCGGAGGACCATTCGGCACAGTTAGTCGGGATAGCCGATACACTCGACGATCTGCCTTTTCGTCGATTTCATCACCTTCCTTCTTTAGCCTTCAGCCTCTCCACGTTTTGAGTCACTGGGCAATATGGTACTGCTTCGCAGAACTGATCAGCGACGCACCGACTGCTCTATTTCATCGCCAACTTGACCTTTTTCCTTCTAGGCTCAGTACACTGGAACAAAAGGCGATCTCTAGGCCCATCGGCGACTCGCCAACTAGGCTCGGCGATCTTCAGGCCTTCATTTCATCGTTCTTTTCAGTTGCCTTGTTCCTTCTTGCCAAGTAGTGTCCATGCTTTGCCTCAAACTCTAAATACTTGAAACTTAAGGATTTTCATCAGATATTGAGACAAAATTTGCATTTGAGGACACTAATTCTATCAAAATATAGCCCTAAATGAGTCCAAATTGTGGACTCATCAACCACTAATTCTCAGAGATAGAAAAGTTGTTTCCGAAAGACTCCTGTCACAAATAAATCAAGAAGTAATTAAAAGAAAAATATGACAGCTAATGGCAAAGCAATGTGGAGTATATATGTAAAGATCTATAACAACAACAAGGTGTGGAGAATTGTGCTATTTGCATAACTTGCCCCTTCCATGTGTGGAATAGTGTTAGCCTATCCATATTTTGGTCATATGGTTTTCGGACGATCTTTTTGTGAAACCTTTATTGAACCCTCCATAGGGAATTGGGGGAGCAGTACGTACACTCTTACCATTTTTAGAGTGATTCTTAGGCATTTACATGAATTAGACAATTTTCTTAGTTTTTCATGTGTGTTAGCCCATTAATATTTTGGTTATATGGCTTCCAGACGGATTTTTTGCGAAACCTTTATGGAACCATCCATAAGGAGTTGGAAAGTAGCACATACAGTCTCATCATTTTTAGAGTAATTTTTGGGAATTTAAGGGCCAATTTACAGGAATTGGGTGATTTTCTCAGTTTTTCATGTGAGTTAGCTAATAAATATTTTGGTGATATGGTTTTTGGACGTATTTTTTGCTAAGCCTTTATTGAACCCTCTGTAGGGAATTGGGTTAGCAGTGCGTGCAGTAACATTATTTGTGATATGGCTTCCGAGCCAATTTTTTGTGAAACCTTTATCAAAACCCTCTGTAGGGAGTTATGGGAGCAGCACATAATAGGCTATTTTCTCAGTTTTTCATATTTGTTAATGTAACGACCCGAACCGTCGTTATTTAGAAAAAACAAACTTCGGGATATTACTAGGCCACTGTCTCGCCAGGGCGGGCCATATGCTGCTAGGGCGGCGGCGCCACGGTGGAATAAGCTGGCGCCAGAGCGGGTTAGGCAAGACAGAATGTAAATAACGCAAAATCTTATTTCCTTCTTCTTCCTAAAATACATAATTTAGACATAAACCACCCTAGAAACCCCCAAAAAGCTGCTCTAAGCTTGGGAAGGAAGTAGAAGGAGATTTCTAGCGTAAGAAGCGTGGTGGATGGAGGATTTTTGGTTAACATCACCGTCACGATGTCCGAAAACAAGAATCAAAGCCAAAAACTTTGTGCAGGTGCTTGGCGCCCAAGTAGGCTAGGTTTTATTAATTGTGTAGTTATATATTTGTTCCCACTGCGTAGTATAATGAAAATCAATGGTAGGATTTATTCGTAGGCCTTCGTGCACTGAACAAAAGATGATTAAATTATAGGAAGAAGCCTTAGATGATGAACTAGGGCTAAGTATGGTCGAGTTATTTTTTAAGTGATATATGTTGATGAATACTTCATTGTGATGGTTGTGAATTCATATTAGTGTGATGTATGTTAGTGATTATGTCGTTATAATGCATGTATGTATGCAAATATTGTGTTATGCATCACACTAATCGTATATGAGGATAATTGAATGAGGTAGGCCATGAATCATGACTTCATTGTATGATTATGAGAATATACTTGTGATTGTGATTGTTGGTTATTGAATGGATCGGGTGTTGCGTTCTGACACACTAACTTAGATCGGTTGCCACGTTCTGTCATAACTATGGGATCCGTTGCCACATTCTGGCATAAACATTGGATCGGGTACCACATACCGCTATGATAACATTTTGGGTTTGTGTACATGAGAGGACCAATGACTTGACATAATTGTATATCTTGAGGATTGTGAAATTGAACGTTGTTCGTAATGATAATTGATATTGTATTTCCCCGGAGTTGATATATGGTGTATGAGGACTTATATCTGATTGTTCTTCTATTCCGAGTAAACTTGTTACATATCTCGTTGTTGAATGAATCGGGAAGGGCCAAGGGTTCAAGGGTCGTAATAATTGAGAGAAAGGATTGTTTGTGTGTTGTAAGGGAGATAAGTGGGGGTAGTGTACATAACTATAATACTTAGGTAGATCCCATCTTGGAGAAAGGGGTTGTGGTTAGTAGTTAGAAGCCTTGATATATGTGGCATGTGGCAAGAGCGGGGTAATATGAAGATAATTTAAGGGTATGTCGTCAGTAGTTAGTCAGAATGCTTGTAGTTGTAATGGTGGACTCTACTATGCGTTAGAATGGTTAGGCTATGATCAAGAACATAGTAACAGGTCGACTGAGACGGTGATTAGTAGTAAAGGTACTAGTGTAATTCTTGTTAGTTGAATTTTTATATTATGCAGTGGGCGTCGGGTTGACCGATGATGCCTACCAATACGTGTGGTTTTGTACTGATACTACTCTTGCTATGCCTTTTTGGCATAGTCTAGATGCAGGTTGGTGATGTTTCATTAGATGAAGACGAAGAATTCTCCAGCAACTTCTACTCTTCCTTCCGCATGGTGGAAGTTGTGTCTTTTATTTATTATGTCATGTTTGTACTCTTAATAGCTCTTGTACCTGTTTAGACTAGATCTTTGGGGTGTTAATTACTTTACAAGTCTTAACTTGAATTTGTTTAAGAAGGTTTTCATTTATAAAAACATTATTATTTCATTATCTCCGTTTTAATTACTTTTTCGCGCGTTTTAACTATTGAGATATGAGGGTTCTCCTACTTAGGATTTAGAGTGGGTGTCCGCACAACCCTGTGGGTTGGGTCGTGACAGAACATCTATGAATATTTTGGTGATATAACTTCTAAACAAATTTTTTGTGAAATCTTTTGGAAACCCTCTGAAGAGAGTTGAGGGAACTGTACGTACAGTCTCACCATTTTTAGAGTGACATTTGGGAATGAAAAGGGCAAAATTACTGGAATTAGGTGATTTTCTTAGTTTTCGTGTGTGTTAGCCCATTAATATTTTGGTGATACGACATCTAGATGATTTTTTTAAAAACCTGAGTTGGTGGAGCAGTATGTATAGCTTCATCATTTTAGAGTGAGTTTTGGGCATTTAGGGTCGATTTACCAGAATTAGGCGATTTTTCTCAAATTTTCGTGTGTGTTAGCCCATCAATATTTTGGTGATATGGCTTTCGAATGAATTTTTTGTGAAACTTTTACGGAACCTTCTGTAGGGACTTGGGGAATAGTAAGTACAGTCTCACCATTCTTAGAGTGATTTTGGGTGTTAAGGGAACCAATTTACAAGAATTAGACGATTTTCTCAATTCTTCGTGTGTGTTAGCCTATGAATATTTTGGTGATATGACTTCAAAATGATCTTTTTGTAAAACTTTATAGAACCCTTCATAGAGAATTAGGGGATCAGTACATACAGTCTCACCATTTTTAGAGTGAATTTTGGGCATTTAGGGGAATATTTAAAGGAATTAAGCGACTTTCTCAAATTTTCTTGTGTTTTAGACTATGAACATTTAGGTGATATGGCTTCCCGATGAATTTTTTGTGAAACATTTATGGAATTCTCTATAGGGAGTTGTCGGAGCAGTACGTATAGTCTCACTATTTTTGGAGTAATTTTTGGGCATTTAGGGGATAATTTAAAGGAATGAGCTGATTGTTTCAATTTCGTTTGTTTTAGCCCATGAATATTTTGATAATATGACCTATATGGACAAATTTCCTTTGAAACCTTTAAGGAACCTTCCATAGGTAGTTGGGGAAGCAGAACATACAATCTCACCATTTTAGAGTGATTTTTGGGCATTTAGGGGTCAACTTACAAGAATTAGGTAGTTTTATTTTAGTTTTTCGTGTAAGTTAGCCCATGTATATTTTGATGATATAACTTCCGGATGAATTTTTTGTGAAACCTTTATAAATCCTCCATTGGGAGTTGGGGGAGTAGTACGTGAAGTTTCACCATTTTTAGAGTGAATTTATCGTATTTGGAGGCCAATTTAAATGAATTAGGTGGATTTTTTATATATATTTTCGTGTATTATTCCATGAATATTTTGGTAATATGACTTCTGGATGAACTGTATGCGAAACATTTAGGAACCCTTCATAGGAAGTTGAGGGAGCAGTAAGTACAGTCTCAACATTTTAAAAGTGATTTTTAGGCATTTAGGGGACAATTTTCAAGAATTAGGAAATTTTCTCATTTCATTTTTGTGTATTAGCCCATGAATAATTTTGTGATATGGCTTACGGACGAATTTATTGCAAATCCTTTAATGAATCCTCCGTAAGGAGTTGGGGAGAAGTACGTACAGTTTCACCATTTTAGAGTGATTTTTAGGCTTTTAGGGGCCAATTTACATGAATTATGCAATTTTCTTAGTTCCGTGTGTATATTTTGGTGATATGGCTTTCGGGTGAATTTTAGCGAAACCTTTATGAATCCTTCATAGGGAGTTGGGGAGTAGTACTTAAAGTCTCACCAATTTTAGAGTGATTTTATTTTCGATTAGAGGCATATTTACAAGAATTAGGTGATATTCTTAGTTTTTCATGTGTGTTAACGATGAATATTTTGAAGATATGAATTTCAAACGATTTTTTTTGCAAAACGTTTATGGAACCGTCCGTAGAGAGTTGGGGATAGTACGTAAAGTCTCACCATTTTAAGTGTGATTTTTGGGTATTTATTGACCAATTTATAGTAATAAGGTGATTTTCTCAGTTTTTCTTGTTTGTTAGCCCATTAATATTCTGGTGATATGGCTTTCGGACGATTTTGGCTAAATCTTTATGGAACCCTCCGTAAGGAGTTGGGGAGCGGTAAGTATAGTCTCACCATTGTTAGAGTGATTTTTTGGCATTTAGGGGCCAATTTACAAGAATTTGGCGATTTTCTTAGTTTGTCGTGTGTTAACTAGCCTAAGAATATTTTGGTGATATGGCTTCCATATGAATTTTTGGCTAAACTTTTATAGTATCCTTTGTACTGAGTTGGTGGGGGGGGGGGATATGTATGGTTTTGCCATTTTACGAGTGATTTTATGGCCTTTAGGGGTCAATTTGGAGGAATTAAACAATTTTCTCAGTTTTTCTTGTATGCTGCTAGCCCATGAATATTTTGTTAGTACGGCTTAGTAAAAGAAACCTCCAATTTTTAATGATTTGTATGTTTAGAAGTAACCACTTAACTAGTCTTATTTTTATGATAATTACTATTTTATTCGAGTGTTAGGTTCCTTTGGTAAAGTTGCTTCCTTCATGTAGTGCAGTTATTATAGTAAAACAAATTTCAGTTATGTTACTCATATTACTTGACATGCTGTCAAATATCTTTTATTGATAATTAGTGACAGTAAAATCATCATCCAATAATGTATAAATAGTTAATACTACTAAATTTTATACTAATTCTGTAAAATCAAATGAAGTTCTTGTTTATGAATGCTCATATAAAGACTTTCTTGTTACCTGCCTTATATCAATCAAAACTTCTTCTTGTATTTCTGAATGGATAAAGCTATACAATTATGTTGTATTTATACAAGTAAGATGACATCTAATGGTAAACCCTAAAAGAATATTCACAAGATCAAATGGAAAAGGAAAAATATCAAAAGATATTTACATGACAAAATTAGAAAAGGAAAAAGATCCAACAGCCTCTCTGAAGTTGGAGGGGAGGAAGAAACTCCCAACTTGCCTAAAAGTTGATGATGCACGGGTCCGGTCAAGGACTTGGTAAAGATGTCAGCCAACTGTGAATAAGATCTAATAGAAGATAAAGAATTTAAGCAGACGAGATATTGTTGAAGGACAAAGAGACAGTCAATCTCGACGTGCTTTGTCCATTCATGGAAAACTGGATTTTTTGCAATGTGAATCGCAGCAAGACTGTAAGATTGGAGAGGTACTGGCAAGGAGATCGGAACTGAGAGATCATCAAATAGGTGAACCAACCAGGAAAGCTCGGCTACAACCCTCCTCATAGATCTATACTCAGCTTCAACAGAATTGAGAGATATTGTTGCCTTATTTCTTAGATTTCCATGAAAAGGGAGAAAACCTGAGAGAAATATAATAAATCACTCACTGATCCTCGTGAGTCTGGACAAGTACCCAAGTTGAAGTAAAAAAAATCCATCAATTTGAAAGAATATGATACATACATTAATAGACCAAGACCAATATCTTTGAGAAACTAATGAAAAACCCTTAAAGCAGTTGCAAGATGAGGTTCATGAGGATCTTGCATATATTGACTCAGATGTTGCACTGTAAAGGATAAATTAGGCCTTGTATGTGTGAGATAATTGAGCTTACCTAATAACCGCATAAAGTAGGATCTTTTATGAGAATCTTTTGCTTTGCTAGTACCTTGACATTAGGATCCAAAGGTGATGAAACAAGAGATAAATGTAGAGAATCAAACTCATGTAACAAGTCCAATGTGAATTTCCTTTGGGAAATAATCATGACAGTAGGTTCTCTCACAACCTCCATGGATCCATCCCAAGAAAATAAGGCAACTGACCAAGATCTTTAATTTTGAATTCATTGTCCAGAAAGAGTTTTGAAGCCTGCAATTCAGCTTCATTGTTTCCTATCAACAATATGTCATCCGCATATACTGCTACAATAGAAATAGAATTGGCATATTTCTATAAAAAAAAAAGGAATAATCATTCATAAAATGACTAAAACCATTAAAATTGAGAGCAGAAGTGAGTTAAGCATACCATTTTTTGCATGCTTTCTTAAGTCCATAAATGATTTTTTTAAGCAAACAAACATGGTTAGGAGAAGGAGGTGCAAGACCAAGAACAAATTTCATGTAAACCTCTTCATTTAAATCACCATGTAGGAAAGCATTGTTCACATCTAATTGAAAAACACCACATCCATTCTTCAGTGCAATAACTAAAATACACCTAATGGTGGTGGTCATCTTGACTTCTGGAGAAAAAGTTTCATTATAATCAATACCTTCTCTCTGCACATCACCCCTAATGACTAATCTAGCTTTTAGTCTTTCAATACTTTCATCATCAGAGTGTTGCTTTACCTTTTAAACTCATTTAGATGGCAGAGCCTTCTTACCAGTAGGCAGCACAACAACATCCCATGTGTTGTTAAGTTTAAGAGTTGAAAGTTCTTTATCCATGGCTTCCTAGAGAATAAGATGGTTTAACTTTTAATAGAACCTCAAAAGACGTTTTTGAATTCAAGAAACTAGAAGGAAATCTATTTGTAAGATACGTAGTTGTTAACAAGCATTCCCCCAATAACTAATAGGAAGGTGAGATAGATATAAAAGAGCTCTTGATGTTTCCAATAAATGTTTGTGTTTTCTCTCCACTACTCCATTTTGTTGTTGAGTGTGGACACAAGTAGTTTAATGAATAATTCCCTTCGAAAGAAAAAAATTAGATTGAATTTTTCCACAACCTAATTCAAAAGAACTGTCAATTCTGATAATTTTAACTTTGGAAATGAATTGTCTTTTTACCATAGAAATAAAAAATTGAAGGACAGAGAAGGCATTTGATTTAGTCCCAAGTAGATGAGTCCAAGTAGCTCTACTAAAATCATCAACAATTGTAAGAAAATACCTATACTCATCATGTGTAGTAGATTTATAAGGACCCCAAGTATCCACAAGAATGAAGTCAAAAGTAGCCTTAGTACAAATAGCACTAGAAGGAAAAGATAATTTTGATTGCCTTGCCATAGGACAAATAACGCAAGGACAAGATAACTTTGAACAAGATTTATAGAATTGAAAAAATTTCTTCACATTACTGATTGGAATATGGTCTAACCTATAGTTTCATAGCTTCTCTTTTACATTAGAATCAAAGAAACTAGAACAAGAAGTAAATACATTTATTAAAGAACTTAAAAATGATAGACTATGAAGACTTGAACTAAGTAGGCTCTTTGTAGAAACTGTTGGCTGACTTGACTTCAAGATATATAGATCTCTTTGTTCTTTACCAAGCACCAGAGGCCTCTTCAGTGAAGGTTCATGTTACATGAAACAAGCGTTAGGGGTAAAAAGGACATATTTTTGAAGTTGTTTACATAATTTGTGAATTGAGATTAGATTGTATATGAAAGAAGGAATATAGAGAACATTTTGTAGAACTCGGTTGAATAAAAGAGAAACTGATCCGGAATAAGTGACCTTTACTTTATGAGAATTAGGTTGAGTTACCATAATACGTTTAGGCAAAGGATTGAAATAAGTGATTAAACTTCTATCAAAAGTCCTATGCTCAGATGCTCCACTATCTAATATCCAAGAATAATTGTCAAGTTTAAACAGGTAAGCATAATAATTAATGAACTTGGTTGTACCAGCACAAGTGAGGTTTGCAGATGCATTAGTAGACCCATCATTCTTTTGATTCAGTTTCTGCAAAAGTTGCATGAGTTTGCCACGTTTTCTTGACTGAGAAAACTCACATCTACATCATTTTCCACTCTTTGATGAGTAACTTGTTTTGTACTAAAAACATTACAGGCAATAGTACCCTTGAAGATGAATTACTAAGAAGATTTGGTAGGAAGATAATTATTACAAAATAAAAGGTCAAAATAGTATCTTGGTAGGTGAAATTTAGGTAAACCATAAAATGGTTTCACATGTTTAACCTTGACATTTTTGACACATAATGATGTCATGGATGACATCAATAGGAATAATTTATTCCTATAAATAGGTAGCTCTTAATTCATTTTCAAAACATCCTCGTACTTTCCTTTTCGCCTTCTAAGGCATTTGATCTTCTCTCTCTTTTAGTATTTCACTTGTATTCTTTGTAGAGTGAAATAAATATTGGTGCAGTTGTTCTTTGGTGGACGTAGGATCATTTTGATCCGAACCACATTAAATATTGTTGTTCTTCCTTGTTCTTTATTTTCACGTTTCCGCTAACAATTGGTATCAAAGCCAAGGTTCTGTCCGAGTATGCTTTGTGGTTGCAGCACAGTCTGAACTTCCACATCAGAAAATAATTACTTTGGTTTTTTGTAGTTCCAAATACATTGTAGTAGAAGAGGAAGAACTAGTAACGATGAGTTCCATGAAGTTTGAAATTGATAGATTTAGTGGGCGCAACAACTTCAATATCTGGAAGATCCAGATAATGGCGTTATTGCGATGGAAAGGTTCAATCCATGCTATTGACAAAAAGTACCCCGATAAGATATCGCTTTTCGACAAGAAAAAGATTAAAGGAGTGCATTGAGTGTAATCCAACTGCCCCTCGCATCTAACGTACTTTGTGAAGTGAGTAGAGATGGCTAAAGAGTTATGGAAAAGGCTGGAAGGCTTTACCAGGACCGGTCGGTGATAACAAGGATGTTTCTACAATGGCGTCTTCACAGATTTAAGATGGATTCAGGTACTTTGTTGCAGGACCATTGTAACACCTCAGATTTGAGGAAGGAAAAATTCCAGATTTTTAAGAAGTTGCAGGTTCCACCGACAGAGGCCACTTACGGATTGTCAGTCGACTTACGGCCCATCAGACAGCTCCGTTGATGGGCCAGTTGACTTTTAGTTTTCAGACCCCAGATTTCATCCCTCTGACAGCCAAACGATGACTGACAGGATGGACCATCAGTCGACTTACGGCCCGTTAGTCAGCTCCATCGATGTAGGGTCTTTTCCTAATTATTTTATCCCTAAACTACTTTGTTTTGGTCAGTTTTAGCCAATTATTCTAGTAAGATTTTACTCTAAACCATTATTCTCTAAAATTCACTAAGCTTAGAACAAAAGAGGAAAAAGACACAACTCAAAACCCTTCCAAGAACGTAACAAGTTTTCTTCAGTTCCAGCCCCAAAATCAAAAGATTCCTCTATGAATTTCGTCACCAGGTATGTGGGATTTTACTAGTGGATTCCGTTCATCCACAAGGTCCCTAGAATTCAGTCAGATTATTGATTCCCTATATATTGTTTAGACTTAGGGTTTCTAGAACTTTAGAGAATTGTTGTGAATTAGTTGTTATAGTATTCCTAATCAAATTATCATATTTTCCAGAAATCGTTGCTTAGTTCTTTGCATGAAATTCAGAACCCTAGTTGTGTAGATTCTCTTATTTCATGAATTACACATGCTAGGTTAGTTAAACAGATATACATGCTCCAATTTTGAATGTTTCATTGTCAGTATTTAAATGTTGCATTCTCAGATTTTGCATGTCAATATTTTGAGCTATTCAGCTTTTCAGTATTTCAGTCATAATGTGTCATATATATTCAGTTAGGACTAGATTTAACATTGTGTTGGACTAGGGTTCAGCGTTCACGTATAGTCCCAGAACTACATGTCCCCGTAGGTTTATAAGTCCTCTTTGTTGGGTATCAGATGTAGTGATCACACCATTCATGCCTTTATAACCCTGGCAAGGTATATTGGGTCCTCTCGATGGGGCGTATACATCAACAGTCATGCCTTTATACCCCTGTCAAGATATATTGGGTCCTCTTGATGGGGCGTATACATCGGACTCCGCGTTTAGCTCAAGTGGTTTTATGTCGATTAGTAGTAGCTCCCACAGTCAGACTCTAGTGCATGTAACCAGGTTTTCAGTTATACTTCAGTATTCAGTCTCAGCATGTTATGTACTTGGTCATTGCATTCAGCTCAATTCATTTCAGTATATTTCAGCATTTCCATCATGTTCAGATTATATCATTGTTCAGTATGCTTTGTTCAGTTTTTATGTTTTCTTTAGCTTCTATCCTATCATGTATACTCAGTACCTTCCAAGTACTGACGCATACTCTGCGCTATATCTTTTCATGATGTAGGTTTAGGTCCTCGGCATTCAACTCGTAGATCGGTTCTCGATCCATATTCTGCAACTTTAGTGGTGAGTCCTCATACTTCGAGGATAATAGACATGTTTTTTTATCAGATTTAGTCATTTATTTCAGTTTTAGTTTTGCTAGAGTTAGCTGGGGGTATGTCCCATCAACTTTAGTGAGTTAGAGGTTATTTCAGACATAATATTAGATTCAGCTTTAGACTTGAGTGAATGTTCATTATCACTAAAGTCTTAGAAATTATTCATATATTCAAATCAGTATTGGTTATTCCTCATCTTTCAGTTAATTATTGGTTTAAGCTTCCACATAGTATATTTTATTCCATTATCTTTTAGTATGCTTATAATATGCCAGCTTTAAGGTTAGGTTTGGGTCACTCGTGATCCTAGGTCCCATGTTTACGTCCAGGGGGTAGCCTCGAGGCGTGACAAACTTGGTATCACAACATTAGGTTCAAGAGTCCTAGGATGTCTGAAAGCCGCACTAAGTAGAGTCATTTTCATGGGTTTGAAGTGCACCACATCTAAAGAGAGGGAGGCTATGAAGTGTTTTAGGAAAAACTTTCACTTTCTTGCTATTCTTATCGTGTGTGGGTATGATGTCATTTATAATTCATCGTTATGCATTTCAGATCATACCTCATCGTAGAGCTTACACAAGGAATGCTAATGCACACAATGCTAACATAGTTTCTCTAGTCCCGAACCATGAGGTTACAAATGCAGAATTTTGAAATGTGATCCAACTTTTGGCTCAGAGTGTAGCCAACTAGAGCAGTCAGCAGGTCCCAGTTCCTACTAATACTTATGGTGGATTAGTGGCAGCTAGATATCGAGATTTTGTTCAGATGAATCTTCCTGAGTTTCTAGGGTCGCAGGTTTGTGAAGACCCACAAAACTACATTGATGAGGTTGAGAAAATCTTTGGAATGATGCAAGTAACAGGTAATCATATGGTGGAGTTGGCATCCTACCATCTTAAGGATGTAGCTCATTTTTGTTTTATTCAGTGGAAAGAAAATAGGGGTACGGATGTAGTTAATGTGACTTGGGAATGTTTTACTGGAGCTTTTCTGGACAGGTTCTTCTTGAGGGAGTTGAGAGAGGCAAAAGTTCAGCAGTTTATGAACTTGAGACAAGGTTTTAGACAAGGTACAATGTCAGCCCAAGATTACGGGTTGAAGTTCACTCAACACTCTAAGTCTACCCCACATATGGTTGTTTATTCGAGGGCACTAATGAGTAAGTTTCTGTTTGGGTATCCGACTTAGTTAAAATGGAGTGTAGAAATGTTATGTTGTTAAAGGATATGAATATGTCTAGGATCATGAATTATGCTCAGCAGGTTGAAGGAGATAAGCTTAAGGAAATAGCTAAGGACAACAAGAAAGCTAGAACAGGGAACTATGAGTACTCTCAGCAGAAATCGGGTGGTGAAAATCACTTACAGTTTCAACAGGACCAGAATAGTAGGGCAACAGGCTCTACCTCTCAGGGAAGTGTTTCAGGAAATAGGACCTACCCAACTTGTCCAAAGTGTGGTAAGAACGATTCGGGCTAGTGTTTTGCAGGCAAGAAATGATGATTTTGATGTGGTCAATCTGGTCATAGGGTGAAGAATTGCCATTCAGCCAGGCAGGGGCAAAGAGGTAATGATAGAAGGGCACAATCTACAGTCCCAACAACATGAGCAGGTCACCCAACTCAGCAGGGTGTGTCATTTGGTACAGGTGGCGGTCAACACCAAGGCAGGTTTTATGCTCTACGAGCTCGCTAGGATCAAATAGATTTTCCTAATTTGGTCACTGGTACGTTACGAGTCTTTCATTTAGATCTTTATGCATTGTTAGATCCATGGGCTACTCTTACCTTTGTAACTCACTTTATAGCAGTAATCTTAGGTGCCAGACCATAAACTCTTTTAGAACCCTTCTCGGTCTCTACTCTAGTTGGTGACCACTTATAGCTAGATGGGTATACAAAAATATCCATGTTACAGTCTCTTAGAAAGTCACCTCCGCAGATCTTGTAGAGTTAGAAATGGTAGATTTTGATATCGTTTTAGGCATGGATTGATTACATTCATGTTATGCCTCAGTCGATTGTAGAACTAGGATAGTTCGGTTTCAGTTTCAAACAAGCCAGTCTTAGAATGGAAGGGTATTAGCTCAGTTCCTATAGGTTGAATTATCTGTTACCTTAAGGCCAGAAAGATGATCTCTAAAGGGTGGTGTAGCAAATGTTGAGGAAAAAGGGAAGGAATTAGCGAAAGATGTTAATCGGCTTGCTCGCTTAGGAGTTAGTCTTACGGACACATCAGATGGTGGTGTGATAGCCCAGAACAGATTAGAACCTTCATTGGTAGTGAGGGTTAAGGAAAAATAGGACAGTGATCCTATATTATTCTAGTTGGAAGGTGCAGTTCATCAACAGAAAGTAAAGGTTTTCTCCGAAGGGGGAGATGGTCGCTTATGTGTTCCTAAAGTGGATGAGTAGGTGAAGCAGCCTTGATTGGGCCAGATTCGGGTTATGAAACTATGGGAAAAATTTCAGCTCATAAGAAATAGACTTAAGACATAAGTCCTATGCAAATGTAGGGAGAAGGAACTTAGAGTTTGAGATAGATGATTAGGATTTCCTGAAAGCATCACCTATGAATGGGGTGATGATATTTGACAATCTAAGAGGAGTCAGTCCGTAGAGGGAGCTATGCAGAAGGAAGGCCAAGTATCCTCATCTCTTTGTTTTGGATTCCGTTTCAGCTTGAGATAATAGTTCCTCTCCAGTCTCTCAGTTTACTCGTGTGTAAATTCAATCTTAGTACCTTGTTTCTTCAGTTATTCTTGCATTTTCAGCATATTTGCATGTTCTTGGACTGAGTTCAGTCAAATATAAATTTCTAGTACTTAGGGGTAGGGATTACAGCTCCTTCCCTCCATACCCAACTAGGTTAGACTTCATTTGAGGACGAATGTTCCCAAGGGCTTTTCACACCCCAGATTCGAGGAAAAGTCCAAATTTTTTAGAAGTTGTAGGTGCCACCGACAGAGGTCACTTACGGACCGTCAGTCGACTTACAGCATGTCAGTTAGCTCCATTGATGGGCCAGTCGACTTTTAGTTTTCAGACCCTAGATTTCAGCCCTCTGACAGCCAAACGACGACTGACAGGACGGACCGTCAGTCAGCTTAGTCGATGGGCCAGTCGACTTTTAGTTTAGGGGTAATTGGATCTTTTTCTAATTATTTTATCCCTAAACTACTTCGTTTTGGTCAGTTTTAGCCAATTATTCTAGTCAGATTTTACTCTAAACCATTATTCTCTAGAATTCACCAAGCTTAGAACAAAAGAGGAGAAAGAGGTGACTAAAAACCCTTCCAAAAATGCAGCAAGTTTTCTTCAGTTCCAGTCCCGAAATCGAATGATTTCTCCGTGAATTTTGTCACTAGGTATGTGGGATTTCACTAGTGGATTCCTTTCATCCACTAGGTCCCTAGAATTCAGTCAGATTCTTGATTCCCTATATATTGTTTAGACCTAGGGTTTCTAGAACTTTGGAGAATTGATGTGAATTAGTTGTTATAGTATTCCTAATTAGATTATCATGTTTACATGAAATCTTTGCTTAGTGCTTTGCATGAAATTCAGAATCCTAGTTGTGGTAGATTCTCTTAGTTTATGAATTACACTTTCTAGGTTAGTTAAGCAGATATACATGCCCCAGTTTCGAATGTTTCATTGTCAGTATTTAAATGTTGCATTCTCAGATTTTGCATGTCAGTATTTTGAGTTATTCAGCTTTTCAGTATTTCAGTCATAATGTGTCATATAGATATTCAGTTGGGAGTAGACTTAACACGGAGTTCGACTAGGGTTCAGCGTACCCGTATAGTCCCAAAACTACGTGCCCCTGTAGGTTTATAAGTCCCCTTTGTTGGGCATCAGATTTAGTGATTACGTAATTCATGCTTTTATACTCTTGCAAGATATATTGGGTCCTCTCGATGGGGCGTATACATCAATAGTCATGCCCTTATACCCTGACAAGGTATATTGGGTCCTCTCAATGGGGGGTATACATCGGACTCCGTGTTTATCTCACGTGGTTTTATGTCGGTTAGTAGTAGCTCCCACAGTCAGACTCTAGTCTCAACATGTTATGTATTTGGTCATTGCATTCAGATCAGTTCATTTTAGTATATTTCAATATTTCCATCATGTTCAGATTATATCATTGTTTAGTATGCTTTATTCAATTTATGTGTTTTGTTCAGCTTTTATCCTATCCTTCATGCTTAGTACCTTCCCAAGTACTGACCCATACTCTGCGCTACATCTTTTCATGATGTAGGTTCAAGTCCTCAACATTCAGATCACACGTAGATCGGTTCCTGATCTATATTCAGCAGCTTTAGTGGTGTGTCCTCATACTTCGAGGACAATAAACATGTTGTTTTTCCAGATTTAGTCATTTATTTTAGTTTCAGTTTTGCTAGAGTTAGTTGTGGGCATGTCCTAGCAACTTTAGTTAGTTAGAGGCTATTTCAGACATAGTATTAGATTTAGCTTTAGATTTGAGTGAATGTTCAGTAGCACTAAACTCTTAAAAATTATTCATATATTTAGATTAGTATTGGGTATTCCCCATCTTTCAGTTAATTATTATTTTAAGCTTCCGCATAGTATATTTTATTCAATTATCTTTTAGTATGCTTATGATATGCCAGCTTCAGGGTTAACTTGGGGTCACTCATGATCCTAGATCTCATGTTTACCTCTAGGTAGTAGCCTCGGGGCGTGACAACCATCTAGATGCATTCAACAAACTTGTGATGGACTTACAGACTACTGGAATTAAAAAGGATGAGGAGACGCTAGCATGTGCTTTGCTATTTTCATTGACTTCAAAATATCATGATATTGAGAATTCAATGATGTATAGAAAAGAGCCTATCACTCTTGAGCAAGTGCGGCAAGCACTTAAATCTTGTGATGTGCGGATGCATTTTAAAGGAGACAAAGGTGAGGAAGCTAGTGGCCTCTTTGTAAGAGATCATACTAGCCAACAAGAAAGAAGCAAATCGAAGTACAGATCAAAGTCTCGTGTGAACAAAAGGAATGCAGAGTGTTGGAGCTGTTACAAGAAGGGGCACTTTGAATGACATTGCCCTATATCAAAGTCCAAAAAGAAGGCGAGTGCATCCATTGTTGAACAAGTACATGATTTTGATGATGATTATGTACTAACAACATCATGCAATAGTGGAGTCTATGACAACAAATGAGTCTTAGACTCTGGTTGTACTCTGCATATGACATTCTGAAGAGATTGGTTCAGCAGCTATAAAACAAGTCGAGGAACTGTATTAATGGGCAATAATGTATCTTGTAAAATAGTTGTCATTGGTTCAATTCGTGTTCGCTGCCATGATGGAACCGTGAGGACTATTGAAGTCCCTCATGTTTAAAGAAAAAATTGATCTCCCTAAGTACTTTGGATAAACAAGGCTACAAGTACATGAATGAAGGAGGAACTATGAAAGTGACTAAAGGGTCATTAATCATGCTGGAGGATGGCCTCTATGCACTTGCGGGAAGCACCATTATTTGCTCTGTAAATGCATCTACAGTGCAGTTATCTAATGATGACAAGAAAAAATTATGGCACATGAGACTAGGTCATATGAGTGCACGAGGACTAGAGATGTTGAGCAACCGCAACCTTTTGAATGGTGAGAAGATCAACACATTGAATTTTCTGAGCACTGCATTTTAGGGAAGTAGAAAAAGGTCAGCTTCAGCACGGGCAAGCACAAGATGGGAGGGGTGCTAGACTACATCCATTTAGATCTATGGGGTCCCTCTAAGCTTACATCGGAGGGAGGAAAGAGGTATCTTCTCACATTCATTGATGATTTTTCACAAAAGGTTTGGGTGTGTTTCTCGAAAGCAAAGGTGATGCTTTTGAAGCATTTAATGAGTGGAAGATTTTGGTTGGAAATCAAATGGAGAGAAAAATTAAGTATCTTCGTACAGACAATGGCTTGGAGTTTTACAGTGAAGAGTTCAATGATTTCTGCAAGGTTCATGGGATTGCAAGACATAAGACGGTCAGGCACACAACACATGAGAATGGAGTTGCTGAGAGAATGAACAAAACTCTTCTTGAGAAGGCTCGTTCTATGCTCTTAGAAGCCAAGATGTCCAAAGTATTTTGGGCTGAAGCAATTCATACTGCTTCTCATATTGTCAATCGATTTCTAGCATCACCTTGTGACTTTAAGAATCTGAATGAGGTTTAGTCAGGTGAAACCTCTAACTATTCATACTTGTGAATATTTGGGTGTCCAGCTTATTATCATGTTAATAAAGGAAAGCTTGAAACCAAGGGATAAGAAGTCATATTCGTAGGGTATGTAGATGGAGTAAAAGGGTACAAACTTTGGTGTTTTTCCTTACTCAAATTTGTAGTAAGTAGATATGCTACCTTTGAGGAATCCTCGTAAAGTTTCTGTGGAGTTATCAAGAAATGAGAGCAACAAGCACATGGAGCTACCAGTGGAGCTTACCAAGGAATGGGATCAAGAGACTCAAATTGATGAGTCAAAAGATGTAGATCTTGAAGAACTTGTTATCAATGAACCATACACAATTGCAAATGGAAGGGACAAAAGGCAAATACAGAAACCAGAATGTCTTATAGAGCAAGAAAATTTGATTGCACATGCATTCGTAGCTGCAGAAGAAGAGATTAGGGTTCTCGAGCCCTCCTCATATATTGAAGCAACTTCATGCAAAGATGCTGCACAATAGAAGTTAGCCATGATGGAAGAGATGAAGTTTCTTCGCAAAAATAAGAATGGGTCTTAGTGAAAAGGCCAAAGGGGAAGAGGACAATTGGATGCATAGGGGTCTACAGAAAGAAATAGGGCATTCCAGAAGTGGAAGATGCTAGGTTCAAGGCGAAATTGGTTGCAAAAGGTTTCAGTCAAAAAAAGGGAATTTACTACAATGAGATCTTCTCTCCAGTCGTGAAACATAGCTCAATTCGTGTGCTACTAGCATTGGTTGCACAATTTGATTTAGAGCTTCAACAACATGATGTAAAAACTACTTTCTTACATGGTGATCTAGAAGAGACAATCTACATGGATCAGCCTAAAGGTTTCCTAGCTGTGGGAAAAGAAGATCATGTATGCAAACTGAAGAAGTCTTTGTATGGTTTAAAGCAATCCCCTAGACAGTGGTATAAGAGGTTGGATGCATTCATGAATATACATGGATTCTCGAGGAGTGCATTTGATAGTTGTGTGTATCATAAGAAGATGTCTGGTAACTCTATGATTTATCTATTATTGTATGTTGATGATATGCGTATACATGTTAATAACATCGCAACAATAATTATTTTGAAGAAACTGTTGAGCAAGGAATTTGACATGAAGAATTTGGGAGTTGCAAAGAAAATCCTTAGAATGGAGATTTCAAGAGAAGAAAGTGTTGTACATCTTTCTCAGAAGAGGTACATCGAAAAGGTTCTTGAGAGATTCAATATGCATATGAGCAAACCTGTAAGTACACTGTTAGCTTCTCATTTGAAACTTAAAAGAGTTACAAATGCCTCAGTCTATAGATGAGGTGGAGCATATGTCAAAGGTTCCTTGTGCGAGCGTATTTGGCAGCATTATGTATGCTATGGTGTGCACACGTCCAGATATTGCTCAATTTGTAACTGTGATAAGCAGGTAAATGGAAAACCTAGGAAAAAGGCATTGGGAAACTGTTAATCGGATATTGAGATATTTTAAAGGAGCTCCTGATGTTGGCCTAACCTTTTGGAAAAGTGAAGGTATTTTAGTTCTTGGTTATGTAGATTCTGACTATGCAGTGGATCTTGATAGAAGGAGGTCCACAACTGGATACCTCTTTACTTTCGTCGGTAGTGCCGTTAGTTGGAAATCGACCTTACAGACGATTGTTGCTTTGTCTACAACAGAGGCTGAATAAATGGAAGAAACAGAGGCAATGAAAGAAGCTATCTGGTTGAAAGGTTTAGTGGCAGAATTGAGTCTGGTTCAACTAGAATCAATTCTAAGATGTGATAGTCAAAATTCTATTCATTTGATCAAAAATCAAAGATTTCATGAGCGCACCAAACACATTGATGTAAGATTCCTTTTTATTCGAGATGTCATTGAAGAGGGAGCTATCAAGGTTGAGAAGGTTATCACAGTCGATAACGCCGCAAACATGTTTACCAAGATAGTCCCGCTTGCCAGGTTTGCACACTGCAAGGACTTGGCAGGAGTATGCATCAATTTATGCAACTCTGAGAGAACAACTGCTAGGTGGAGCTAGTATGTTCATCAAAGGTTTGATTCTTCTTGTTTCTTACAACGGGATTTCCCAGTAAGCTCAAAAGTTTTGGCTGGAGTTGTTTATATGCATGCTCGGAACGTAAACCAAGGTGGAGACTGAAAGAGTTGGTTTGGTCCTTGTGGAATCCAACTCAGTGGAAGATGAGTTAATATGAAAATTTGGTAGGAAGATAAGTAGTACAAAATAAAAGGTCAAAATAGTATCTTGGTAGGTGAAATTTAGGTAAATCATAAAATAGTTTCAAATGTTTAACCTTGACATTTTTTACGCATAGTGATGTCATGGATGACATCAACAGGAAGAATTCATTCCTATAAATAGGCAGCTCTTAATTCATTTTCAAAACATCCTCTCACTTGCCTTCTCACCTTCTAAGGAATTTGATCTTCTCTCTCTTGTAGTATTTCACTTTTATTCTTTGTAGAGTGAAATAAATATTGGTGTAGTTTGTTCTTTGGTGGACGAAGGATCATTTTGATCCAAACCACGTTAAATATTGTTGTTCTTCCTTGTTTTTTATTTTCACGTTTCTACTAACAACCCTTTTGATACTTCTTAGATTTAATGAACTTGAAATCTAAAGGAAAACCATGAATTTTATAGCAATGGTCAATAATATGTCCTATCTTCGTACAATAGTTGCATACTAGAGAAGTTTTCTTAATGGGATTTCCTTATTGAGTTTTGTAATCATTGAACCTCCTTTCTCCTACATTACCAACAATAAAGGATGTTGATTTTCATGGATAAGCACGAGTAGCATGAATTTCCTTTTTTGTAAATCTTGAATAACAGAAGAATAAGTCTGACCAATAGTAGGAAGAGGGGAAGATAAAAAAAAATATTACTTCTAACCGCTATGGAAGTGTCATTTAGACCCATAAGAAACTGAAGTAACATTTCATCTTGATGAGCTTTTATACACTTTTCTTTTGCTTCACATACACACTCACAACTACAAGCAGAAAAAGTATTTAGTGCAGCTAACTCATCCCACAGACTCTTCATTTTTGTTAAATATGCAGAAATACTAGAATTTCCTTGAACTACAACATTTAAATCTTTCTGAAGTTGAAACAATTTGGCACCATTAGCCTGAAAAAATCTATCTTCCAGGTCATGAGACCATAAGACTTTGGTGCCTTGGGAGTACAAGACAAACTCAACAATTTCTTTTGAGAGAGAATTGAGTAACCAGGACAAGACCATGTCATTACATCTTGACCAAGCCTTTTGAAGAGTTATATCTGAAGGAACAACTAGGGATCCATCAATGAATCCTAGCTTGTTCTTCGCTGAAAGAGCTATAATAATAGCCCTTCTCCACCCATCATAACTCCTACCGTCAAAAGCACTGGAGACAAGGTTCATGCCGGAATAATCAGAAGGGTGAAAATAGAAAGCATGTGATGAATCCACTGCATTAATTGCAGGAACACTATCACTCCTTTTGTGATTTGAATATTAGATGACTCAATTTCAACCATTTTTGAAACTATAGGGGAAAAATGAGAGCGGAAGAATAAAAAAATAAAATTAACACTGCTCTGATACCATGAAAGAATAAATGAAGAACAATATAGAAAATTTTATTCTTGTATTTCTGAATGAATAAAGATACACAATTAGGTTGTATTTGTACAAGTAAGATGATATCTAATGGTAAACCCTAAAAGAATATTCACAAGATCAAATGGAAAAGGAAAAATATCAAAAGAATATTTACATGACAAAATTAGAAAAGGAAAAAGAATATCACCATATCTCCTATGTATGTGGAGAATATATGGAAAAAAATCCAACAATTTATGCAAATTGTATAAATTAAATCACAGGCTGGCTTTAACAAATATTTTTACCAAAAGCCCTATGAATAGTGATTTCACTAGATTTATTCATTGTGAATTCACATTTTCATAAATTTTGACTAAAGAGATGTTCATTGTTACATCTTTGTCGTATATTTTGACTGGAGGTGGATCTTTTTATCGCTAATAGCTGCATTGAAAAGTTTATGACGTTGTTTTTTGTGTTATACATCGATTTTCCTTATTATACATCGTATTTAGTTGTGGACTTAAATATTTTTTTTTCTCAGTAAGAGAATGAGTCTACCAACAGCTCTAAAGAAAATATCTTACCTATTGATGAAAGTAGTGCATCTGCTATGAGCCACTAAAAGCTTCCACATTCTTCTACCTCAACTTATGCTTCGGTTCTTGAAAGGGTATTTATATTTCACTTTCCCAAAAAACTTAAATTCTAAATTTTCACGAGCTAATAGCTTGAATTAAACATTATATGTGTGTTCTCAATGAAATCCTATCATCTTTTTGGGAATAAGAAATGGTAGTCATGGATTTCATTAACGTTGTGGGATCTTTAACATGTTGCGAGACAACTGATGAATTCTCAGTACTTTATTTTTGTATATATCATGTTCAATATCTTGAATATTCACCTAATTAGTCCTAATTATTTCATTGAAATATGATTATTATTGGTTCGATTTTAAGAAAACAGGTGAACTTCAATGCAGGATATGAATCTATGGTATCAAACATATTTGTGTTGTCACAATTTTCATATCCCTGTTATTATTAAGGTAAGAAGAGAAAAACCTTTCTTTGGGAAATTTCATTCAATTATATTAAGTTCTCTAGTCGAATAAATTTAATTGGACAGTTCATAGATATCATATTTGTTTTCTTATTTGTTAATAACATCAATTTGTTTGTTTCACAGATAAAAAATTTGGAGTCTTAGGAAACTATTCATGAAGAATATGCAGATCAAGTATCAATAACTAAAACTATTAAAGAACAAGTTGAAGACCAAATTTTGTTAAGAACTATTTAAAGATGTTCTCATTGGTATATAATTTTATATTTTGTTAGGTCCTGAATAAGTGTCATATTTTTTACAGGTATACTTTTTGTAATGTGAAGATTTGGTTCGTTGTAGTTTACTATGAAATTTTATATAAATACTGATATTTCTTCTAAGATTTCAGTTTACTTTTTGTATATCTTTACAATAATCATAGAATAATTGAATTTTGGGTTGAAAGTTTATAAACAATTAACGAATGTAGTCAGTCACTATAAGAACTAATAATGAACAAATTTACTATTGTAATCTAATATTAATAGGACCCGTTTGGTCATAGATTTCCCAAGTAAAATTTGGGGGGAAATTTGGCAAATAGTGTTTGTCCATACAATTTGTCATTATTTGGCAAATATTTTTGGCAAATTACCTAAATTTCCAAATACTAGAAAAAACTAGTATTTGGGCCAAATCTCACTATTTGGAATCTTTTAAAAATTTAAATTCTACACCAAACTTTATCTTTTACAAAAACACGCTCTATAGTAGTTGTTTGCGCTGTATTACATAACTTTTTACTTAAACACCAAAGTAGTGATGGAAGATTCAGTGAATATGAAAGTGATTATATGGTTTTTGATGAAAATGATGAGCAATCAGCTGAGGGTAACAAAGTCATGTGATTTGTCTACTTCACGATGTATGGAATGATTCTTGTTACACTCACTCTGAACCATCATAGTGTTCTAGTGTCATGGACACTACTTGTTATTTGTTCCAACGGAGATCCAATTGACTTGTAATACAAACCTCTGATTATTTTTAAAACTTATGGGTATAAATCATGTTTCCTAAAAAGGTGAAATATGTTACCCAAATATTATGGCCAAACACATGGTGAAATTTCACCCAAATTTTAACTTAAATAATGTTTACCAAAAATATTTGGAAATCTATGACCAAACGCTAGCTTAATGAGGCTTAATGACCAGAATGATAATTAGATAAAGGAAATGTTGTGTCAGGACCCAAAGTAGGTATGTGATCGGCGCTACGGAGAAAGAATCCCAAAGCAAGCCTTAACATAAATTTACAGAAAATCGGGCAAAGTTTCCTTTGTTTTTGCGTCTATCCTGAATTTTCCTTGTCTTAGAATTCCACAACACAAATAATAACAACTATAAAACAAAACATAATATCCATTGATGGTCTAATTCCCACGCAATAATGCCAATTATATCTCCAAATACGAAAAAGAAGTTCAAACTAGTCACTTGACTACAGTACGAAGGAATACTCATGACTCAAAATAGAAGGAATGACGAATGGAGCGACTCTAAGAGTTTTTAAAGAAACTAAATAAACTATAGCAAATCAATAGATCTCTTGCCACGCGAAACAATGCGGGGCTCACCAGATGCTACCAAATCACTCTCTAGTTAATGAAATCCTCCTCAATACCACCTGAGTTCTCTGTAAAAACAATTTGCGAGGAGTGAGATGCTAGCTTAGTGAGTAATAATACTTAACCACAACCATTTTAATGAGGGACAAGCCAGAAAACATGATAGTATAATAATCATAATGATGAAATAATGCCTTTTTTGAAACAATAACAATATTCAATCGTATGCGCCTGATATAAGAAAAATCAAATTAAATACTTAATAGTAAACTAAGAAAAACATTTCCATATCAAATCTTATAGCTGAGAGGTTTCCAAGGATGAATCATGTAATCAGTGTGGCCTTCTCTTTGAGAAGTAACCAATAATAGTGAACTCCTCATAAAGGAGTTAAATATTCATATCAGTAGATCCCTACTCGAGGGATATCAGTAACAGTATACTAGTTCTATCTTCCCACTAGCAAGGGCTTAATCGGTAATCTCTAACTACATGGTGCACCAGGTCTAACGACCCCACCGTTAGCTACAGAATCATCAAGGTCTACTGCCATTTATACTTTTCTTGTAATCAGTAGAAGAATTTCAAAATCGAATAGAGAATTTAAATCTTATCAAATCATATCATTTCAAAGTATAACAATTACCTGTCAAAACACTTTTTCTCAAATAAGTGTAAAACATTTTCAATAACAGTAATCATATCTTGTAAGAATGAGATCATCTCAAATAATCTTTTCAGTATCATATCAAGTAAAAGACTTGTCCCACATGAAAGTTCAAAATAGTCAGCAACAAATTTACTTTATAAACCATGTAAAAATCATGAAATTTATGAAATACAAATTTTGGTAAGGTTATTACTCACAGTACTTGTGCTGAAATATCAAGCTCGCCACTAGAGTAATCCGTATGAATCCCTTTGGTCAATCTATAATAACATTATATCGATCTCCAGTTAGATTCTATGTTTATGCTAATGCTATAACTATTTAAAATACCCAACCCTCAAGTTTCAGGTCTTACTCTTAATGTGCCAAAGTATCTTATTCAGTAACGATATATTCCTTCAATTTCAGCAGCAACAAGTTAAAAGTTCTAAGTATTCATATCTTGCGATTGCTCAAAGAATTTTCTTGGCTACTACTACAGTTAACAACAACTCAAGCTCAACATAACAATGTAATTCCAATTAGTGCTACAGAGAGCATACTTGACAGTAGGAGTAGTATAGAATATACTTCTATCTATTAGTATTCTCATGCCTAAATCCGTTGATCAATCATGTATCTTGATACTCATAAAATAGATAGAAATTATATATGATTTATTCGTCTGTATAGCCCTTGCTGCCCAATAATTACCCTCTAGTAATTAGATTTCAACACCTAGAGTGAATGACCTAACTAATAATCTTGGAGAGGCTGTAGGAGAAGAAAAGCAACAAGGGTTTACCTCGAACCTGGTAGCAAAACCTCCAAATAAGTCTATTTCTCCTTCTTCTCCCTTACTCTTCTGTTCTTTCATTGCTACTGCTCTGTTCCAGATTTTTTTTTTCTTTTCTTTTCGTTTTGCTGAAGGTTGCAGCGTGACTTCCTAGGGCTTTTAGCCCAATTGTTTTTTTTAATTATTATTTTAATAAATAATGACTTATTTTCCCTTAACTTAAATGATAGATTATTACATGTTGCTTGCCAAAAAATATATAACGACTCGATTTCATGTTGTCGTTAAATATATTTAACGACCGGATTTGTGATTTGGTCCTTAACTTTTAATGATGGAACTTTAGCAACCGATGACAACCGTTTTTGTCCCAGTCGTTATATATTAACAACGACCGGAATAGGATTTTTAGCGACCAAATTTCCCCCCTCTAAAAGTGACTTTTCTTGAAGTGTAGGGCTTCGGTCATTTTCGATATTTTATTCTACTTGGTGTGATGGTATACCATACATATTGTGCAAAATTTGTTATTTGACAACTCTTATGAAATAGTTCTAATAGCTTTCTTGACTCTTGAGCCTTTGAATATTGACATTGTTATTGATATTTAAAAATATTCAAGGTTTGATATCTAAACCTTTTGGTATACTTGTTTACTTGATTTATGTATATGTCACAATTGAGTTGCTAATAACTTAGAGGAGAATTAAAGAATCTAATGGCTCCAAGCACAAAGTTATGTACCACAAAACTTTTATGCTTAGCAATAGTGTTTTTTTTAATCGTATGTGATATTTAAGAAGGTATCTGAAGATAGACATTTGAGTAGACTTTTTGAAACTTTTAATAAAGATTAGATGTATGCATATATGTTTGGTAGGGATATGGGACTTGTACATGATCCATATGTTACGCTTATTTATGAAATCTTAGACGCTTGTTAAATCTTTAGACCATAATTTTTTAACTTAAATTTGGTGACTTCTTTGGCTGTTTTAGGGTATCTAAACAGGTCTTGTAATGTACTAAATTTACATTGAATTAGTGTACTAAATCAATACACTTATGTATGAAATATTGGATGTCTGTTAATACTCCACAATAGTCATACAACTCATAGATTTTAACTATCCATAAAAAATGGGCTAACAACACAAAAATCAACTTATATCCATCACTACTACAACAATAGAAGAGAAGCCTAACTAACAAATAAATTTGCCTTATAAACTTTAGACCTTATATTTGGGATTTGGAACTTGCCTCTTATCCAGAATGAAAGGTCCTTTTTGCTGCCTAGGAGAGTTGCTGAGCCGAGAGGTAAATGTTGCTAGTTTGAATGTTCATCGCCATCTTTGCCAGCCATCATTCATCTTGATGCTTCCATTCATGTTTAGTTTGAGGTACCCTGATTTTTCATTGTATTTGTGGATATCCCTTTGTAAACAAATATTATTTTTAGAAATATGAAATACATGTTATTTTTAATACACCAAATCAAACACTTCTTATAGACTCTATCAAATGATCCCTTAATGTTGCTTCCATATGCTACCTTTTGAGTTGTTGAAGAAATCGACTTAGTGTGAATGCCATAGAACATAGGAAAAGGGAGAACATATATTCCACAACTTGCATTCTAGAGCGGATATATATACCCCATCATCTAACAAATAGTGTATAATTACCCCCAGCATCTAACAAATGATGTATATTTACCCTTTTAGTTAATAGAAAGACATAGATATGAGCCTTTTCTCAAAGTTCATTGGCATATTTGAGACTTTTTCCTTTAGGGTAAAAATACACCAATAAAAATATGCCATCCATTAATTTTTTTTAAAACTAGTTTTAAGATTTTGAAATTAGAAACAAAGCAATAAAAATATTGTCGCTTATAAATTCCGCCATTTTCTTCTAAAAGTTTCTCAAATTTATTTAGTCAAACCACATTCTTTCCCCTAACGTCTTTGTAACGACAGAACATAAGGTTGTACGCCGACAAAAGACTAAAATGAAGATGATAAAGTCTAAAGCGAAACACATTGCAGCTTTCAAAAAGGAATGGAAAGTCTTCTCAACAAAGAACGTAAGATTTCTATTACAACGGGAGAACATGTTGTTATTCTTATTTATTTCCCATTTGGTAAACCATATTTTGATGATTCCTCTAAAAATATTAAGATAATAAATGATTTCCTAAATCAAAATTAATGAACTGCATAAACCTTTACGTCAATTCGATCATCAACGACATTCTCTTAATTTTGATTTAGGAAATCATCTATTATCTTAAATTTTTTAGAGGAATTATAAAAATATGGTTTACCAATTGGGGAATATATAAGAACAACAACATGTGCTACTGTCGTAATAGAAAATGTATGTGCTTTCTTGAGAAGACTTTAAATTCCCTTTCTGAAATCTTCAATGTGTTTCTCTTTAGACAATATCATCTTCATTGCAGTCTTTTGTCGGTATACAAATTATTTTTTGCCATTACAAAGGCGTTAGGGGAAAGAAGGTGGTTTGACTGAATAAACTTGAGAAACTTTTAGAAGAAAATTGCGTAATTTATAGGCGACAATATTTTTATTACTTTGTGATTATGTTATGTGGATCGGTGACAACATTCTTTAAATTTTGATTAGGAAATCATCTATTGTGGTAAAATTATTAGAGGAATCATAAAAATATAGTTACCACTAGGAGAATAAATAAGAATGACAACACGTGCTCCCGTTGTAGTGAAAAGTTTCCATTTTCTTTTTTAAATTTGTAAAGCATTTTGCTTTAAAATTTACCATCTTCATTTTAGTCTTTTATAGGCGTACAATCTTATTTTCTGCTATTACAAAGATATTAGGGAAAATAAGGTGGTTTGACTCACTAAGTTTGAGAAACTTATAGAAGAAAGTGGCATAATCTATAGGCATCAATAATTTTATTGCTTCGTGATTAAGTTAAGTCTATAAATGAATTGCATGTTATGTACTTTTTCTAGATTATAACCCTTACTATTCATTTTCACTCCAGTTTTAGAAAACATATTTTTCCTTCAATAGATTACCCAACTGTAAGAATATGTTTTTTTAGTAGTTTTTTAGAACTTTCTTGGATTTACTAACAATTATCATTGTTAGGTCTCAAATCGTTAAATGGATAAGAGTATCAAATATTTGTGCTTAGTTCTTTTTCCAATTCTTCACTTCTTTTACCTAATATAGGTTTTTCATTAGAACTAGTTTAGTTTACGTGCTTTGCATGTGTGTCGTACATCAATTAATAAAATTATATATTAAAATAATAAAAATATTTTATAATAGCAAAGCATTTCATATGAAGGTTAAAAATTTAGATTGAAATAGGTGAACCTCTTTATTTAATATTTTTAATTCGTTTACCATAATTCAAATAAGATTTATATAAGGTAAAAATGTTGGTTTTAAAGTCTTAGTGTTAGGACTTTTAATATAGTTCAAATAAGAAAATATTTAAGAAATAAAATTTCAGTCAATTTTGAACTAATAAATATTAGTATTTTTTTACCTATTACAAATAAGTAAATTTAATGACTATAACTTTAGTTACATTCCATGAATCCAGGTCCTAAATATTAGCATAATAACTATGACAATTATTTGAGTAAAATAGTAAATAACAATTTTATCTATTGTAAAATCTTTTAATGAAGGGTAAGAAGGTAAATCAACATTAGATGTACATGTTATTCCAAACACAATTCTCATTAGAACTCCAACTCCAACTTTAAAAATTTCAAATAAGGTGAACAATATTAGAATTTTATTCACACTCAGCTTTAATACATTTTCATATATAATATTCATCGAGAATCACTAGCTATACTCGAAATTAGATTTAGATTAAATGTGAAGAAATATTTAGCTAACTTGAATCATTTATTAAATAATTCTAAAAATTGAAACGTATAACTTTGATTAAATATTACAAATAGTTTAACTATCAATCATAAAATTTTCATTCATTTTGATCTTAAACAAAAATCTTAGCTAATACTAGTTGTGAAGGAAATACTACTTTATTATATGGATTATTGCTTAAGTAGCGAAGGAGTTTAAATGTATTATAGACTATTATATTTTTTAGGAGTCTTTTTATCGACACTAATTCTCCTCATTAATTCTTCTAATCTATTTCTCTCTTACCATTATTTTAGGGGTCCTTAAATTTTTACAAGTTTGTTTATATTTCTTTTTACCATATATTTTAGGAGTCATCATTTTTCCCATATAGTTTAATATTTAATAACATAAAGATAATTAAAATATAATTGGAGAAAAGTATTAAATGAAAATTTTGTCTATAGTAGAGTGTTTTAAGGACAGGCAAAAAGTTTAATCAACATTTTTATAGATACTACGAATAACGGATGAAGAGAAAATTAAAGTGTTTTTTGAATAGCAATAATGTAGGACTGCGGGAAGTTCATAGCATGAAGACAAAAAAAATCTAGGATAAATGTACTTGTATTTAAAATTTGTTAACATATAAAAAGATTGCTCAAGACAAACCTGATCATGATGATAGTGGCAATTGAAATTTTTCTTCGATATATGAAGACTCTATATGTGTATCCTCACCGAGATCGATCTTAGCTCTCTACTCTTGTTTTTAGTTTTTTGAACAATACCTGCACTAATTGCTCACTCTCTTTTTCTTCTCAAACCTGAACATACAAAGAGATAAAAAAACAAAAGAAAAAGCACTAGTATAAGGAATTTTAAACAAAATCTATAATTAAGACTTCAACAATTTAAGTTTATATCAAACATGACAAAAAGAATAGTTTGATACCAGTTAGAATGAGCTAGAGAATATTGTTGAATCACAAAATCATCGGTTAAGATGATATTATGTACTCTCTTGCCAAGAGCTTAAAATTTCAAAGATTACTATACTAAATCAAAGAAATTAATTATATCCTTCATTACTTTCTTCTTTAATTTTTGTAATGAATCTTGAATAAATCTCTAATTTTTTGTATGCTATTGATTAGGTCCCGTAAGAAAAGATAAAAGAACAAATGAAACGAAAGGTCAACACATGGTGATGTAAATGGAAACGTTCTATAGTGATTATAAAATTCAAAAAATCGCACCTTCGTGATTAAATGAGAAACCGATAACCAACAAAATAAAATAACTAGCTCGCTTTAGAATTCATAAAATCTTTGGTAAAAATTACAGTCAGACATCCAAATAAGTGAGTGATTTTGAGATCAATTGAACTTGGATATCTCTTTTTCCTCTTTTAGCTAATAGTTTTTCCTTTTTCTCTAGTTGTTGTGGCTGCTCCTTTTTTTTTGGTGATTTTATATACTAGGTTTAGGGGTAGTATGGATTATTTCTTTAGGTCTAATTTTCTTAAAATGTCCTTGCATGAATTTTGGATAAGATTAAAAAAATTGGAGAGCACGAGTGGAATATTCTCCTTCCTAAATGGAATATGCTTTCAATAAATATTGAGATGAAATTTAACATGTGGTAACATGTTATTGAGTTTGATCTTTTTGATTTTTTATTTGGAAAATATTCAAGGATAAAATAACACCTAAATATTAATTTTTTAAATTTTTTTAAAAAAAGAAACATATTTGGGTAATTTTTCTTTTTCCTCTCAAATAAAAATAAAAGCATTTTTTAAAAAAGAAAAAAGACAATTTTTTTATTTTCAATTGGGAAAAATGACAATATACCCCCGAACTATCGTAAATGGTATGCAGATACCATCCGTCATACTTTTGGGACATTGGTGCCCCTGCCGTCCAAAAACTAGAGCATATATGCCCTTTACTCTAACGGAAGACTAAATAGGGACACGTGCCGCAATCTTATCCGTCGATGGTGGATAAGATTATGACACATGTATGTCCGTTAGTATAAAGGGTATATATGTAGAGTTTTTGGATGGCAGGGGCAACAATGTCCCAAAAGTATGACGGAGCGTATCTGCATACCATTTACGATAGTTCAAGGGTATATTTGTCCTTTTTCCCTTTTCAATTTTCTCAAGTAAGATCTGCGTTAAAATGAAATTAAAGTTAAAATAAAGATTACATTTGAAAATAGACATAAATTTTTAAAATGGGTTGAAACACATGTATAATCAAAAATCATGTGTCCACACTTATCTCTTCCCTTATATGGGCATAGAATTCTTCGACTAGGGTCGTACTAAACATGTCGGGCTCTTTTGTGAATGCTTGCCACCCCCAACTGTTGATCTACACTCCAAAATCCAATGAAAGGACTCAAATAACCCTCAGGTGCTAAGTCGCCACTCAGTAATAAGGCTCCTCTTGAGTCAGTATGACGATCGAATCTCATTTTGGGGAATCCTATAGCATCTTACCTTTTCTATTTGGTGTCTGCTTGTGCAGGAGGAGTGGGAGTTACAGAGGTATTACACTCCTGCTCTTCAGTCTCTTCGATAGTTCTCCTTCTTTAGGTATCGACATGTAGTATAGGAGCTACACCGATCCCTTCTACAGGAATATGCTTGGTAACGATGGTATTGAGTGGATTTATAGATGCACAAAAGTTAGCAAGCAAACATGTGATTTGGTTAGTTCAAAAAAAATGAAAATGTAATTGGAACACTTGAGATGCGACCCTACAAAAGGGATGCATTGCCATATGTAAATGTATGTTGCCACAACTAGCCTGCCACAAAAAAGCCTATCTTTACATGTGGTTTATCTCATTGATGCAGTCAAGATGCAAGGCTACATCGAGATATGCAACCGCAACACCCGTCCACAATAAGAAATTGTAACAGCCCATATTATGCATATGCTTGTTCTGTTCTTGTGATGCTTGACATAGCCTTATAGTATAGGTGAGGGACCATGTTTCTTATATGATTAGTGTTGGTTTAACTAGCTTGGAAGGTGATGTGATGCCTTGCACATTGAAGCATGTGTACTGCAAGTTATAACTCCAACGGAAATATTTAAACTCGAGACGGGAAGGTGGTAATTGAGCTTAAAGTTGAAAGTTAAGTGCTAAGTTAAAGAAAAAGAGATTAATAATTAGAAAATGGATTAAAATAGGTGAGCTGCTTGCTTGACTTAACTAAACTAGTAGGTGACAAGTAGGTGCATCACCTACTTTGACTTATCGACCAGTCCAAAGAACCAAGTAGGTGCATCACCTACTTGAACTATATGGATCTAGTTAAAAAGGCCAAGGTTTATAGATCAGATTTTGGCCTATGCTAATGGACTCACTTGAGGCCCAAACTATGTTAAATAAAACAAAATGAAATAAAAGCCCAACAACCAAATCTGTCAAGGCCCAATATTTAAGCCCAAGTGAAAGCAAGTAAGTGCATCACCTAGTTTGACCTTTTGAGCTGCTTGATATACATAAGCAGGTGCATCACCTACTTGACCAATTAGTGGTTGAAAATGAAGCTTTCTAGTAGATATTCTTAAAGGTGAAGAAAGCTCAATATAAATATATATTAGCTCCTATTCTCATTCATTTTAACACACATTATTAAGGATTAACTCCAGCTCTTTCTCTCTCTTTTCTCTTAAGGATTAAACAACAACCTTAAAGTTCTTCTAGGGTTCTTGAAGAAACCCTCATCTCTGCAAGACAAGGTAAGTGAAAACACTTATGGATTTAGCTTAATTCTCCCATGGATGATTAAGGAAAACATGTTATTCATGCTCGAGTATAGGTATAAAGGCATAATATTTCCAGAAGCTACTGCTCACTTCCTTGGTTATTAAGATACTTTTCTCTTCTTGTTTGGTTTAAGTGTGAAGGGAAGTTGAAGTTCTAGAGGAATTCAAGTTATAAGGAGAAGTTGCAGAAATTGAGATTAAAACCTGAAAGGGGAGGCTGAATCGTGATAGTTGTATTGATCAGAGGATAAGGTATGTAAGGCAATTCGATTCAATATTCTTCGGCATGAAATCTGATAATTGAGATTAATATCAATAAGTGAATTTCCTAAGTTATATTCCTAGTAAAGGAAACATAGTGGCAGCGTATGATCTCCAAATAGCTAAAAATATTTCCCCTTCTCCTTAGTGTATAAAATTACTTCATTATATGTTCAGTACTCTATACTTGTGTAATTATCTTCCTATGTGCTGGTATAGAAATGGTATTTGCAAAAACCAAGTTTGGTGAATCCTCCTCTTAGTCAGTTGAAGTCAATTGTGTCATTTAATCTCCCAAGTAATGCATTGATGTTACATAGCTCCTTATGTCATTGTTACTGCCTTGAAGTATTATTTTCATGTCTTCTACTACTGCCATAGTCCCAAATATCAAAAATGATTATGACCACCAAAACAACAATCTCAAAGATTAAAGAATCTAAGTAAAGCAATCTGTGTAATTAAGGGTGGCAGCTCAGGGGCGAAAGCCTAGCATGGGCCGATCCCAATTGGTATAGAAGGGTGGCAGCTCAGGGGCTAAAGCCTAGCATGGGCCGATCCCAATTTGTATAAATATGAGGACCGCATCCCAGGGGTTAAAATGCCTAGCATGGGTCATCCTCTTCTACCACTGATTAGTTGGTCATTCGTATCAAATGCCTTATAAAGATCATAACACACAGAAAGGGAAAGACAAGAATGTAACATACATGATTCCATAAGAGTTAACCAAAGTGGTCTTCTGTTCTGATTTATGCACACATATATTGATACTTAGTTTCATTGAACTCCTATTTAGATATGTTATTGCCTTACATATTTAGTACATTTTCTCGTACTGACGTCCCTCGCGGGGGACGTTGCATTTCATGCTGCAGGCACAGGTACTTTAGCTAGTAGACCTCCTCAGTGGAAGCACACGACACTCAGCTACTTTCGGTGAGCTCCAGATTGATTCGGAGCTTTACTGAGTCCTTAGTAGATTCATTTTGGTATTGTAGTTAAGGGTAAGGTGGGGTCTGTCCCGACCTACTCTAAGGTTTTATATCTTTTAGAGGCTTTGTAGACTTATGTAAATGCTTCAGTTGCGTCTTAACAAGTTGTGGCCTCAACGGCCCAGTCTTGTATATAAATTTTGGGTCTACTTATGTTGGTTTGTATCGCTGCATCCTATGTGAACTTGTCACAAGATTGTCATAGTTATATGCATAGTAGGCACAGGTTATATGTTGGTTCTCTCGGGCATCGGGTGCCTGTCCTTCTTAATGGGATTTGACGCGTGACAAAAGTGGTATCAGAGCACGTCATCCTAGGGAGTCTACAAAGACGTGTCTGTGTAGAGTCTTGCTTATGGATGTGTTGTGCTCCACATTTATAAACAGGAGGCTACGGGACATGTAGGAGTTGTCTCTTTTCTTTCATTTCTTAGACCGTGCGATAGAACCAAAGTTGTAGGTGAATCATATTTAACTTCTGAATTGCTTTTATTATAGCAAAGATGCCGGTTACGAGAAGGAGTAAAAGTATAGGTAAACGAGTAGATGTGGCTGCCCAAGAAGGGACCAGCCAACCACCACCTAATCAAGCTGTTCAAAGTAAGGCTCAAGATGAGTCCTTATCACAGACTTCCCCAACCCCTCCATTTCCAGAAGATTTAAGGAGGGAAGCTGCACCTCAAGAACCCACTATTAATGCTACCGAGCAAGATTTGAGGAATGCAGTCCAATTATTTACTCGTATAGTTGCTGGCCACGGCCAAAGGCAAGAAGGTCCAGTTGCAGTTACTAGTAGTGTAGATAGAACAGCTGGCACGCGGATACGTGACTTCTTTAATTTGGACCCTCCATCATTCACCGGGTCAGATCCTAATGAGGATCCACAAGATTTTATAGATCAAATCTAACGCACTTTGGATCATGTAAGTGGTAAAGAAGCTCTTGAGCTAGCATCATATAGATTAAAAGGTGTGGCTATATTGTGGTATGAAGCTTGGAAGCAATCTAGGGGAACAGATGCACCTTCAGCTACGTGGAAAGAGTTCATAAAGGCATTCCTTGACCATTATTTGCCATTGGAGATCCGAGAGGCCCGTGCGGATCAGTTCTTAAATCTCCACCAAGGAAATATGAGTGTAAGAGAGTATAGTCTCAAATTTAATTCCTTGGCCAGGTGTAATGACCCGTTTGGTCGTTTTGAGTACTACAGCTTTTGATTTCATAAAATACTTTTCGATAGATTCTAAATAGGTATTTTGGACTATTTGTAACTACAATATGGAATTAGTGGGGTTGTTTTAATAATGAATTTAGTTGGTGGTTAAAGAAGATAACATTAAAATTAGTAAGATTTAATATTTATTAGTTCATAATTAGTTACCCTAGATAATTAAAAACACTAACGAGAGAAACACTACCTGCGGCGTCAACCAGAAGCGACTGCCATCCAGGTAATGCTTCAACTCTTCGATTTCCTTAAGTAATATGTAATGGGTTTATATTAATTGAGTGGAAATCCTTGGGATGCATTAATTATCCATTTGTCTTATCTGTTGAATATGTTGTTTGTCCAATTTTTGTGAGTAATTATTGGCAAATGTGTGCCATTTCAACATTTAAGAATGAGGTTATAGTGTATCATCATAAATAA
>JAJOOE010005034.1:0-74263 GCA_036250405.1 Solanum raphanifolium
CATGTGGTTTTATGTCGGTTATTAGTAGCTCCCACAGTTCAGTCAGACTCTATTGCATTGACCATATTTCAGTACAGTCAGTATTCAGTCTCAGCATGTTATAAATTTGGTCATTGCATTCAGTTAGCTCAGTATTTAGTTTCTATATCATGTTCAGATTATATCATTGCTTTATTGTTTTGTTCAGTTATATGTTATTTCAGCTTTACTCTATCCTGCATGCTCAGTACCTTTCAAGTACTGACGCATACATGCGCTACATCTTTTCGTGATGTAGATTCAAGTTCTCAGCATCCAGATCACGCTTAGATCAATTTTCGATCTCCAGTTCAGCAGTATCAGTGGTGAGTCCTCATTCTTCGAGGACAATAGTCATGTCATCTTTCAGTTTTCAGTCTTTTAGTTTCAGATTTTCTAGACTTAGCTGGGGCATGTCCCATCACTTCTAGTTAGTTTAGAGGCTTGTTTCAGACATAGATAGATTCAGCTTAGTATTGAGTTAATATCTTCCTTGTATTAAACTCATCAATTTTCATTTATCTCAGTTATAGTATATGGGTATTCCCCATCATTTCAGACTTACTTTAATGATTTAGCTTCCGCACAGTTTCTATTATTCAAATTATCTTTAGTATGCTCATGATCATGCCAGCAGGGTTAGCTTGGGATCACTTGTGGTCCTAGGTCCCGTGTCCGCGTCTTGGGGGTAGCTCGGGGTGTGACATCTATGGATCCGTGTCAAGTAGGGTCTTGTTTATGGTTGTGACGGCCCCACTTCTATAAATGAAGGACTACAGACATTTAAGAAAAGTTCCCCTTCTTTCATACTCATACTCGTACAATAGAGCTATGTCATAGAGGCCTATTCTAACTCGTGTGTTCTCCTATCCCTTCGACTACCCATTATACTAGAGGTGGTTGAAAAGCAGAGTCACTTATTTGTCGATGAATTATTCTTATAAAGAGTTGTGAGGAAGTCATGAGACTCTAGAGGGGCTTGGGAGAAGCACATGAGTGAGTTAAGTGTTCAGTTTAAGAGGATTGCACTCATATTCATATGAATTGTGCATTTGAGCTAAAAGAGAGTTGTACTCTCTTCTTTAAGTCCTGTTTTAGCTGATATCTTTATGAGAAATATGTTAAAAGCTTGGGTAGTATTTTCTCCCAAAAAGGTAGCATGAGTTACGAGATCATGAGTAGTAGCTGTGAAAGAGCCTAGAGTTAGAAGAAAGGATGTAGAGATATAGAGATCTATGAAAGGGAGATAGTAATGGGGAAGATTATGTTATTATAGTCATACACCTTGTAAGTTATTAATGAGGAGTTTTCCCTTATGGGTAGACTAAAAAGTGATGTGTTGTGAAGATTCTATCATAAGAGGTAGAGTTTGTTTTAGCTAGAAAGGAGTTTGTGATGAAGTGTCATTGTGTAGGTAATGACCAAGTGTAAGTGTTGAATAAAAGAGCAAAAATATTCATAAAGTGATAGATCTAAGCTAGGCTTATGATTTGTTTGAGGGGGTCATAATGTTTAGAAGGTTATAGAACTGATTAAGTAATGAAGCATAGTATAGTAGGTAATAAATCGTATTGATATTCAAGTTTAGTAATGAACATTAAGCTTGAATTTGAGATGAGTGTCACGATCCAAAGAATGGAAACATGAGGGTGATGTGTTAGTCTTCAGATTTGATCTGGTAGACTTGGCATATAGTAGGTGAGGAATTGAGGTGTTAGCTGTAATGAATATGAGTGGTACAACTGAGAGGTCATAACCTTTAGATAAGGGAATTGAAATGTGGCTAAGTCACAAGAGTAACAAGATAATTAAGAGGTGTACCGAGAGGGTATGTAATCAGAAGTGGTTAAGAGAAACACCTTAGAAAGAGGTCTTAGTACCCGCTTATAGAGAGTTCAGTAGTGATGAGATAAACTTCTCCTGATTGTTAGAGTAAAAGAAAATGTAGACCAGTTAGAGATATGGAATAGGTCCATATCTTTCAAGTGTAGCTTTAGACCTAAGGAGGAGGTGACGAGATCAGAATCAAGTCAAGTGTTTGAGAGTAAAATAGTAATGAGTTCCAAAGAGTATGAGAGATATCCTTTCGAAGGTCCTTTTAGTAATGGAGTGGTGTTAGAAAAAGGAGGTTGATGTTCTTATCGTGATAGTGATGGTGTGATAATTCCATCTAAGGTTATAAATGAGAATGAAGAAGAGGATAGGTTTTACTATGAGAAATAGTTAAATGAGAGCCCTTAGTTGGTTCCGGAGGAGTTAGTTAGTAGGAGTCCATGGAGTTGTTAGAATACTAAACTTGAATATAGTGAAAGCATACTATTAAAATCAGACCTTGGTAAGAGTAACCCAATTCCATACCCAGTCCAGTAGTCATTCGAGGACAAATGATCCCAAGAGGGAGATATTGTAACACCCCAAAAAAAATTTTCCGAACTGAGACTCAAATCAACCGTCGCTGTGACTAGGATTTTACTAAGGAATTTCAAATTTCATAAGTATTAAGGTCAGGTCACTAAATGTAGAACCTTGAGTTCCAAAAAGAACTAGATTGGAAATAGCAATTAAGATAAGTATGAGTTTTGGATCGACTTCAACTGAGCATTACTCCTAGATCAGAATGAGCTAGGTGAGATAAAAGATACCGTAGGAAATATCTTTGAATTATGTTTCCAACGCCACCGATTTGGCTCTGTTTTGAGTTCGTATGAGGGAGATATGCATATTTGTAGTTGGGCTGTCTAGATAAGGAAAGTCAAAACCGAATTTTAGCGGGGAATTTTGGTCTTTTCCTTACCCTATCAGACTTAATTCGTTTTTAGTAATGTCTTAGGGGTATAAGCTGATTAGTTTCAGTTTTATAATCCTAATATATGCCTAGGGTTTTAGTTGAGAGTTCAAGAAGAGAAAAGAGGAGAAAGAGAAAACGATCAAGGCGTTCGTCGAGCTACATGAGTTTTGTCGCGGATTTTCTCCATGGGTTTGATCCTTAAGAGTTATGTAGGCTTCCATAGTGTTGGGTTTGTTCATCCACATGCCAAGAATTTTATTTTCAGCGTAATATCACTCTCAAAAGTTGAAGGATTTAAGTTCTTGATAGGTGTTCTTGGAGTTCATTCTAAATCTTGTTATGTTTTTGATGATTTCTTGAGATGAAAATGATTGTTTTGAGTGGATTAGTGTGTATTTAGGTTGGTTAATTGATTCTAAGGTAAACTTGAGAAAAGAAATCGATTAAAAATGATTTAGGATAAAAAAACGAGAGGCGAAATTCGTCGAACTTGGCCTGGGAAGAGGCTGGGGCGGCGCGCCCCAGATGCACCCTAGGAGATGGGGCAGCGCCCCTACAGTGCGCCCATATGCAGCCTCTGAAGTTTGGGGCTGGGGCCCCACCCCCGAAACGTGCCGGGGTCGCCTGCCCACACTCTTTTTTCGTCGATTGTCCCGTTTGAGTCCCTTTTAAGTGTACCTTCATTCCCTTTGATTTTAAACTACTTCCAAACACTTAACAATCATTCATAACCTTGAATTAATAATTCAAATTTAAGGTAAAGTTAAGAGTTAAGACTTGAGAGTTCTTCCGAATATTTTGAGAGAGCCCCTTTGAGTCCTTTAGAGAAGTCTTCTACAATTTCTAATAACTTGTTTCAAGACTCAAGTAAGCATTCTTGAGTCTACACTATCACCTAGATCCTTCATATCATGAACCATAACTCTTGAATTCATAATTCACATTCAAGAGAGAGTTAAGAGTAGAGTTCAAGAAAGCATTTGAATTCAATTATGAATCCTTTGAGATCAACTATCGATTTGAACTAAGTTTTGAGTAAGTAAGTATGAGAATGAGAAGACTCTTATACATGAATTCCATATTTTTATGGAAACCCTCGAGTCGAGTCGTTCATTCCCATAAATTCCACATGAACTCCATAAGTTGAGTATCTTTGAGAGGAGTAGTATCTCCAAGTTCTAAGTCTTGAGTATTGAGTATCAAATCCCTTTGAGATTATATTCCTAATCATGGGACTATTACATGTTCCCCATGAAGTCCTTGAGTTGAATTGTTCAGGTCCATAATTCCTCATGAACCCTATAAGTCGAACAATCTTGAGATGAGAAGTATTTTTGAGTCCTTGAGTTGAGTAGTTCATGCCCATAATTCCGCATGAACCCTCTGAGTTAATCATTATTGAAATGAGTAGTATCATTGAAGTTCTTGAGTTTCAAGTATTGAGTTCTATCTATGGTTATTGAAAACTTTGTATTGAGTCGTTCACGTCCATAATTCGACATGAACCATATTTTAAGAAGTCTTTTACAAATACTTTAAACTTGTTTTAAGACTTGAGCATTGAGTTGAGTAAGAGTAAAATTGAATTTCATTTTCTTCAAAAGATTATATGGGAACTAAGTATTCCCAAAGATAAAAGGTTTTTACATTTAAACGAGGAAAGGAAACCTTGATTTCCAAAGAGCCTTTGAGCTAGTTTTCAGAAAAGAGTAAATGCTTTCACAATTAAGTGAGAGTGGAAACTTTGATTTCCAAGATAGCCTTTGAGCTAAGTTTTGAGCAATTATCTCAAATCATAGAAATAAGTATGTTTTTAAAAATAAGAGCTAGTATCATATTTTGGGAGTAGTATTGAGCACCGATATGGGGGAGAGTTCAGACAACTCACATCCCCCATAAACCATGTAGACCACCATGGGTAGAAAATGGTCATACTTTTTAGATGATTCCTTAGTGGTTTTTAGCATATACTAGTGGATCAACTTAGTAGTCAGGTTTTATATCCTCGGCAAGGTACAGGATGGCTCTGGCAGCGTGAGGCAAAACATTGATCATCACAATATCTCTTAAGTGATGGTTGTCGGTTAGAAAAACTCCACAGAGATATTTGTATTTTATATACACAAAGTTTACTTGTATTTTCATATACAAAAAAAGTTTATATTGTATCCTTGCATACAAACTAAGTACATTGTATTCTTAAATACATTGAGTTGCTTTCTACTGTTTTAAAAGATTTTCATATATTGCATCTCTTATTTTTGCTTTATATTGAGTTGAGTATCCAGAGTTTGAGTACCAAGAGTCGAGTGTCTTATTATTGAGTTGAGACTTATTTCACTAAGTTGAATATCTCATTAATGAGTTGAGCCTTATTTCACTGAGTTGAATATCTTATCTTTGAGTTGAGTATCTTATTCATGAGTTGAGTTAGTTGAGTGAGTTGAGAAGAGGTAAGTATGTTTCCTTTTTTATCAAGTTCAAGCGTATGTTGTACTTTAAAATTCCCTTTATATGCTCGTACATTCCATGTACTGAGCCATTTGGCCTGCATCCTTTCATGATACAGATTCATGTATTCGGGATCATCAGCGGGAGCTTCGTTGATACCACATGGAGTTCGATTTAGCTATGGTGAGCCTCCTTGCTTCCGGATGATTTTATTTACCTTTCAATTATATCAGTTGTTATGATGTCGTGTGTCTTGTCTCGACTGCCATCTTTGTCATTTAGAGCCTTCATAGATAGATAGTAGAGTTTGAGAAGTCTGTTTTATTTATCTTATTAAATGTATTAAAGACTTGAGTTGCTTATTGTTGGCTAGTTGAATATTCTATTTTTATTCAGAGTTAATCATTTGAGTTAAAGATTTGTAAGTTTCATGAATTATATTCAGTTTTTAAGCTTTTGCATGCTTGAGTTAGTCTTCCGTTTGTAGTCAGCCAGGATGAGGGTTCGCTTGGGGACCAGCAATGGTTCTTGAGTGCCAGCCATGTCCAGGGTGTAGGCTCGGGTCGTAAAAATAAATGTGGTCAAATCAGTCATAGGAATAAAAATTGTCGAATAAAGACATCATTCAAATCAAGGGGTGACACGAATGTCTAATGGGGGGTTTTGGTTTTGATTATCAACTACAAACAGTCACAAACAATACGAATTAACAATAATGAGACAGGTTCTTAGGATGTGATTGATTATAAGCTAATATAGACATATGGGTAATTGCAACTATTAGAAAATAACTAGATATTAGTGAGTAAGCTAGGCTATAGTGGAAGTAAATTTTATTTTGAACAATTTACCCTGAATCAAGTGATTTCTCTCGAACATCAACCAGCATGCAAAATAAGACCAGCCCACACATTAATCCATTCACTATCTCGAGTTGAATGTGTGGGATTGGGTTTAGGATTCACTCTCTCGAGCTGAACCCGGGTCAACCCAATACCCACAAACCATCAATCAATAATTTTAGTTCTAAAACTTTTCTCTCGAGCAAGCCAAGAACACAAACATAGAACTGCATTTGCAACTACAATTCTTAAATTAAACCACAATTATGATTGAACTCACTTTTAAAAAGCATTTAAACTAACAATTAACAATACTCATAAACTAAATCAACCCATAATCAAATAATCACACCCCAAGAATTGGGGTTTTAGTTAGACATCATAAAGAGGTAAAAACCATTACCAAATTGATTATCCATCAACTGGGTAAGAGTGATTTCGTCCTTACAATGCTCCAATTTGAAGATTCTAAAAGACCCACTTCCAATTTCTCAAAAGTGAATTTCTTTAATCCTTCAAAGCTAAGGAAAACTCTCTCAGCAGTCTCCAAACTTGATAAAAAAAAAACTATTCTAAAGAGTATTTGATAAGAGATACTAAACCAAATGTTCAAAAATGTATTTATAGTCGCCGAAAATAAGCTGCAAAAGCTCATTCGGTGAAGTAAGTTAGGATCGCTGAACCATTCGGCGAGCTACCCTTTGGTATCTTCCATCGTCCTTCTGCCTTGGCATTCAGCACCCTCAAGGTCTGTAACTTTGGGCGATCTAGCACTGCATTGCGGAACTACTCGGCGATCCGCCGACTGCTCCTTTCTATCGCCGACTTATTTTCTTCCCTCAGGGTTTGGCACACTGGAACTTTAGGCGTTCAGATAGCTATTCGGTGATTCGCCAATTGAACTTGGCAATCACCAGGCTTGCCTTTCTTCATTCTTTCAGCTCGTTTTGTTCCTTTTTACAAGTTAGTGTCCTTGCTTTGTTCCTTAATCCATATACCTGAAAAATCAAGGGTTTTACATTAGTTGTTGGAACAAATTAATCATTTGAGGACACTAAATCTATATAAACAAAGCCCTAAATGAGTCCAAATCTCGAACTCATCAATAATCAACTCAAGATACTCAACTCGAAGGACTCAACTCATGATACTCAAGGATAAAGCAATAGTAAAAGATGCAATATATATATATATATGGAAAGCTATAAAACTATAAATAACGACTCAATGTATTGAAAAATACAATAATACTCAGTGTGTATATAAAAATACAATATAACTCTGTGGGAGTTTCTCTAACCGACAACCATCACTATGAGCTATGTTATGATACATAGTCTCACCCACGCTGTCAGAACTGTCCTATACTTTGCCAAGGTATAAGACCTCTCAAATAAGTGGATCCACTAGTCTGTGCTAAAAAATCACTAAGGAATCATCTAAAAAGTATAACCCTTTCTACTCACGCCAGCTACATGGTTTTTGGAGACATGAGTTATCTGAACTTGTCCCCATATTAGTGCTCAATACTACTCCCAAAATATACTCAGCTCATATATTTTAAAAACATAACTCTTTCTGTGGTTTGAGATTATTACTCAAAATCTTTCTCTAAAAAGAGATGTTACTCAACTGCTCAAAAATCTTTTGGAAATCTCAGTTTCCTCCTCTTTTAAATGTGAAAAAATTTACTATTGAGAATACTTAGTTCTCATATATCATTTTAAGGAAAATGAACTCAAATCTACTCTTTCTCAACTCAAGTGCTCAAGTCTTATAACAAGTTTAGAAAAAGTTGTAAAAAAATTCTCAAAATAGGGTTCATGCCGAATGATGGACGTGAACGACTCAATTCAAGGTTTTCAATAACCATACAAAGAACTCGATACTCGAAACTCAACAACTCAGAACTCAAGAACTTCAATGATACTACTCGTTTAAAAAATGCTCAACTCATAAGGTTCATGCAGAATTATGGGCATGAATGACTCAACTAAAGGACTCAATGATACTCATCATCTCAAGATTTCTCGACTCATATGGTTCATGCGGAATTTATAGGCATGAACGACTCGACTCGAGGGTCTAAATAACAATATGGAACTCATGTATCCGACTATTCTCATTCTTATACTTACTTCCTCAAAACTTAGCTCAAATCTATAGTTGATCTCAAAGGATTCACAATTGAACTCAAAGACTTTCTTGAACTCTACTTTTAACTCTCTTTTGAATGTGAATTATGAATTCAAGAGTTATGGTTCATGATATGAAGGATATCGTTATGATAAAGTAGACTTATGAATACATTCTCCTCATTCTCATACTCACTTGCTCGAGTCTTGAAACAAGTTACTAGAAGTTGTAGAAGACTCCACAAAAGGACTTAAAGGGACTTTCTTAGAATGTACGAAAGAATTCTCAAAAACTTAACTCTTAACTCTACCTTGAATTTAAATTATGAATTCAAGGTTATGATCATGCTATGCATAATTTCTAGGTGTTTAGAAGTAGCTTGGAGCGTTTAGAATAAAAAGGGAGTGAGGGTACACTTTAAAAGAACTCAAACGGAGCAACCGATTGCAAACTGGACGGGGCAGGAAACCCTGGTGCACTGAGTGGCACGGGGCGCCAGCCCCTAAACTTCAGAGCATCATTTGGGGTACACTGGCTGGCACGACGTGCCACGCCCAAACCTAGAAAACCCAATGAATTTCCATGCTTATTTTCTCACCCTAACTCACCTAGAATCGAACGGTTTCTTCCCCAATCACTTGGATTCAATTACTTAACATAAGTACACTCTAACCTACTCAATACATCCCTCAAAACACTCACTTCCATCTCAAGAAATCATCAAAAACCCCAACACAACAAGATTTAGGATGAACTTCAAGAACACTTCTCAAGAACTCTAATCTTTCAACTTCAAGAATGAAATTTCGCTGAAAATAACATGATTGGTGTGTGGGTGAACAAAACCAACACTATGGAAGTTTACATACCTCTTAGGAATCATACCCATGGTGAAAATCCGCGATAAAACTCAAGAACCTCGACGAACGACTAGATCTTCTCATATTTTCTTCTCTTTCTCCTCTTTTTTTATCTTCTCTCAAAACCCTAACTTATTTTTATGAAGCGTAAACTGAATCCAATAAATTTTGTCCCCAACTTAATTACCAAAAATGAATATAATTAAATGGGTAGTGAAAAGACCATAATACCCTTCTAAAATCCGGTTTTAACTTTCCTTATCTAGACAACCCAAATTCGAATATACATATCTCCCTCATACAAACTCGAAACTGAGCAAACTCGGTGGCGTTGGAAAGATAAATGAAAGATCTTTCCTACGGTAACTGGTAGCGCACCTAAATCATCCTGATATAGGAGTTATAGTCGTTTGAAGTCGACTCAAAACTCATACTTAGCTTAACTTTAACAAACTTTTCAAATTTGATTATTTTCAAAACAGTTTCTTTCCAATTCTAAGTCTTTCTAGTTCTTTCAAAAAGCAAGGTGTTACAATTCTAAGATGGGAAATGTTTGGCTCCTGACCAAAAATCAATTGTAATGGGGAGATGTCATGATAACTGGTTGGCCTTATGCGCACAAATGCCGCTGCATGCAAAATAACATGCCCCCAAACCGAAACAGGTAACTTTGTCCTCATCAACAATGGTCTAGCTATCAATTGAAGATGTTTAATCAATGACTCTGCTAAACCATTTTGAGTATGAACATGTGCAACAGGATGTTCAACTGTTATTCTAGTGGACAAATAATAATCATTAAATGCTTGAGATATAAACTCACCAGCATTATCAAAACAAAGTGTTTTTATTACGCAATCTGGAAATTGCGACCTTATTATTTGAGCCAACAACCTCGCAAAAGTCATATTGCGAGTTGATAATAAGTACACATGAGACCATCTTGTAGATGCATCTATCAAGACCGTATAATATTTAAATGGTCCACATGCAGGGTGAATAGGCCCACATATATCACCCTGTATCCATTCCAGAAATGCGGGAGATTCCACTCCAACCTTAGTCGTTGATGGTTTGGTAACCAACTTTCCTTGTGAACAAGCAGCACAAGAAAATTTCTTTGATTGAAGAACATTTTGGTTTTTCAAAGTATACCCATGTGAATTCTCAATTATTCTGCACATCATATTATAATCGGGATGGCCCAACCGGTCATGCCAAATGATAAAATCATTAGAACCAGTAAACCTTGTGTTTACTACGACATGTGATTCAACCGTACCAATAGTTGTATGGCACAACCCAGAAGAAAGTGCATGCAAATTTTCAAGCACAGTTTTCTTCTCCGCATTTATCGTAGTAATATAAAGGTATTCCACCTTTCCTTCATTTGCAGTCTCAACACGATATTCATTTTGGCAAATAACCTTGAAACTTAACAAGTTTCTTTGAGACTTACTACAATACAATGCATTATTAATTTCCAATAATGTTCCTCCGGGTAGTAATAAGACCCCTCTTTCTGATCCCTCAATCAACTTTGTACTACCGGATATTGTATTAACATATGTATTTTTCATAATCAAATGAGAGAAATATTTCTTTTATCTTAGTATTGTATGAGTTGTGGCACTGTCCAGAAGGCACATATTTCCATTACTCATCTTAGATTAAACTGAAGACTGAAATTTTTTATTGATCTTCATAAAAATAAAAATACATAATAAGAAGTACAAAACTTAACAAAAGAAAATTTAAGTACATGAACTTTAAGTAAGACATTAAAAACACATAACAACATTATTCATTTCCCAGTTCAATTATCAATCTTCAATTGCGACCCCAAAGAAGTCTTCAGCTTCCGGATGAGTAATATCATCAAGCCCATCAAAAGCATCATCTTTCAATGCTAAAATTGTCTCAATATTCTCATCATATTTTTGAGAAGACCCTGCCTGAGCATCATCTTTGAGAGTCAAATGTGACTCTACTCGGGCATTAGAAGAGGAGGCACCACCTTTATTTCCTTTCCTTTTAAAGGAATTTTGATATAGCATGACAAAATGCTCAGGTGCCCAACATTCATTTTTCCAGTGACCTTTAAGGCCACAACAATGACACTGATCACCCTTGCCTTTTGAAGGATTATTTTAAGAACCCATATTGTTCTCCCTTTTGTTATGACCGCCACCTTGACAATTATTATATCGTCTTTTGGCTTTTCCACACCCACACACATTATCATGGCCCTGATTACTTTGTCTTCTTTCAGACTGACCGTGTGCCTCCGATAATGGAGCACCTCCAACGGGACGGGCTTCATGATTTTTCATTAAAAGTCATTATGCTACTCAGCCACCAGAAGACATGAGATTAATTCAGAGTATTTTTAAAACCTTTTTCGCAGTATTGTTGTTGTAATATCATATTGGAGGCATGGAAAGTAGTTAGTGTCTTTTCCAACATGTCCTCATCTTTTATAACTTTCCCACATAATTTTAATTGGGAAGTGATTTTAAATACATCAAAGTTATACTCAATTACGATTTTATAATCTTGAAGTCGTAAGTGCATCCACTCGTAACAAGCCATTGGCAATACCGTTGCCTTGAGGTGGTCATACCTCCCTTTCAAACCTACCCACAATTCAAGTGGATCTTTCACTGTTAAGTATTCAACCTTCGGATTTTCATTAAGATGATGACGCAGGAAAATCATAGCTTTCGCTTTATCCTGACTTAATGCGTTATATCCTTCGATTATACTATCACCAAGACCCTTAGCAGTAAAGTGAATTTCAGCATCAAGTACCCATGACAAATAGTTCTTTCCAGAAATGTCAAGTGCCACAAATTCAAGCTTAGACAAATTCGACATGATGAAAACAATCATAAAATAGTTGAGTTAATAACATGATGTTGATTTCTTTATAATAAACAATAAATTAATGTTTAAATGATTAGGAATTAGTATAAATATATTATATGCATTAACATGGAATGTTACAAAAACATGTAAACTCATAAAGTATGAAACGATAAATTTAATATATATTCTAATTATTTTACAATATTTATTACTAGTTTCAATTGTTATTTAACGCCAAAGGTTTGTAAGATTTTTAAGTCATATTTAACATAATACTATTATCCTTTATGACACACAAATACTTATCATAAATGAGAGAATTACTACTTTCAAGTATTTTAACTAGCATGCTATCATATTACTTAGTAATTAATTTAGAGTTATAAGTTAGTAGCAGATAAATAATATAAATCTTAAATGCATTGAGTAAAGTATCATAATAATAGTTAAAGCAAGTTATGTATGGAGTAATTAAATTGCAAATCAAAGACTTATGTAAGTCCTATTCGAGATGTTATAAACATATAAATGTATACCTGCCTCAGAAAGAAAATTGATTAACTTTTAGGAAAAAAGATAATTCTGAATTAAGTAAGTCTTAATTGGTTAGAGACTCGTGCTGTTAACGTGTTGTGAAATATTAGCAATATAAAATAATATAAGACAATAAATATATAGACAAGATATATGGGAGATAATGCTTTCTTATTTCTTTCTTCTGTACTTTTCGACTGTATCTTTTATAAAATAATCATTGCTATTTATAGTACAAAATGTCTTTGAAAGTTACATGAATGAAATAGAGTTCATTTATTTTGTACATGAACTTCACAAAAGAGCTACGAAAGACATCCACATTAATGCATTTATAACAGTAGGTACATTTTTGTTGTTTTATTACCAACTGATAAAAAATATTTATATAATGTGTTTATACCAAGTTAATAAATAAAAGAGACCTGACTTAAATACATACATTATCATTATTTACCAAAGCCTCTTGATGATATATGAGAATTACACTAGCTTCTCTTAAGGGCAAACTACATATATTCAACTAGTTTAGGTTCTAATTACTAAGATTCTTGATAGTTTCAAATATTACTTCATCTACCATATTTCATGCTTAGGATACACGAGTTGGAATCCGTGAGATATATTAGTATCTGCCGAATTTTAAAACTGAGATACATATTTTATTTATTTAGATTAATTGGTTGTAATTGATTTCCTTAATTAGAGAAGTAAATGAAGATTTTCAGAATGCATTAACAATTAATTTTGAAAATTTAAATTAATCAAATCCCTTAATATAAGGCGAAAATTAAGGAGTGTATCTATGTTTAATTAACTTCATTTTATTATTCTTTGAAATAATAAATTCATTAATATTATTAATAAAGGACAACAAAAAACATGTATATCTTAATCACGTAATTTGATTAATTTTATTTTATCACTCTTAAATAATATATTCATTAATTTGATGTATCTATTATCAATATATGATGTATCCAACCAGCTAAACACTTAGATACATGAGCATCATAAATGGACATCCATATGTATCATAGAAGTATCTAGATTTATTTAGTGTATTTGTTATGTGTGTCTAGTATTAATTTCATGTATCTATTTATATGCTCTAATTTTACTTTTCATGTATATTTTATATGTATCTAGTGTTAATTTGATGTATCAAGTATCAATTTCATACATTATATTCAAAAACATGTATCTCGAATACATAATAAGCATATACATATAATTATGTGTATCTAAATATGAAATGTAACTAAAATGCACAAATATAGAAACAAATCACAATGGTAGAGTATCTGTTTATCATTAATCCAAAAAAAAATCAAAATTCTTCCCTTTTTAGCATCTAATTTTTTTTTATCATAGATACATATAATCTTAATTTAGATACATGAATTCTTAACTAGATACATGTACACGTGAAGTGCATCCAACATTGTTGCATATCTAATGGTGTATTTGTTCTGTTAATTAAAATTTGCCGTAATTTTTCTATCTTGATTGAGTCATTCCTATACTTAGATCTATTCTCGGCTTGAATGTTGATGGATGAAGAGTAGGTCCCTGCAATGATAAATTCATGAGTAAAAAATAAACAAATAAAAGTTGTCTGATTTAGTATAATATTGTTAATGTGTAGTACCTTTAACAAGAATCATTTGATTTTGACAATGGTTAGCATTGGAGTGTTTGAGAAACAACAAAATCAAAAAATATAAAACCTAATTTGTAAAACTTTTTAAAATTGAACTAAGAACATTATGAATTTTAACTCAGATACAAAACCAAGATACATGAGAATAATAAAACAATAGAAACAAACCTATATGTAAAATATTGATTTGAACATGCAAACATGTATTGAGAGGATGAAGGAATAAAGAAGAAGAAGATGAAGAAAGAAAGTGGGTGGGTGGACATGGGGGTGGGGAACGGCGGCTAATGGGAATAGAAAAAAATTGACTTGTTAATGACCATTAATTAAAGAGTTTAAATTTGAGATAATTATCCAATACCATATTTAAGAGATTTGTGTATTTGATTAAATCTTTTAAAATATATGGTATAAATATTAAAAGTGGTAATATGTGTAATTATTTTAACCTAGAGGTAAATATAATATATATGATAGTGATGTATGCGTGGTTATGTAGTTTTTTCCTTCTCTTATCGTTTTTTTTTTTAGAAGGGAAAAGACATAAGTTCCCCCCTGAATTTGTCTCAAAAAGTCAACTACACGCTTAAACTATTGTGATGACATATTACACACCTAATCTTATTTAAAGTGATATTAATACCCCCGTAGAAGATGACATGGCACATAAAGTGTCTTCACCCTCCTTAGGTGCGTGAGAAAAAGAAAATTTATGTTAAACTGACAAGTTTAAACACATGGCACTATTTTATTGGTCATTATACAATTAACTATTATAATTTCTAATTTATTAATTATGTATTTTTTTTACTTTTTTTCTTTATATTGGTGACCCCAATTTCTATAAAGCTTTTACATTTTTAATTTTTTTTTTTTTAAAGTTGTTCTTCTTTACAAATTCTTTGTCACCATTGATGATTTCTTCAAATATCCATCACTCTATCATAAAAAGGAATTCTAAAAAGAAGTAACAAATAGTAGGGAGGATGTTGATTTCCACCGAGAAGTTAATAATTTTGACTTAAGGTTCATGATTTTTATTCGAACTCGCAGGAGGATTCACTGGAAAGAACACCGGAAAAAAATATGAGAAAGATAATGGCTTTTATTGAAAATCCTATGACATTTATGCATAAATTTCATGATTCATTGCCTACATTTTTCAAAAATTCATGGAAGAAAATAATTTTCTATCTTTGTCTTCTTTATTCTCGCCAGAACACCACTCACAACCATCACAATGTTATTTTTGTCTCAAACCATCAATAGCATATTTGATTTTACACACAAAGAATACTAATGAAATGCTTGATTTTCATCCATAATTATCAAGATTTGAAAAGAACTTTTACAGATCTAAAAGTTCTTATTTGTTTCGCCGGCAACAATGGTGTTGCCCATCGCCAGCCGCCGCCAACATCACTAAACTTCATAATCGTCTTATTGTCTCACATTCTCTATTAAAATTTCTTGTTTTCCCTTCAATTTATGAATAATGAAGAAGAAAGAAAAAATTGATTTTAAAAAGAAAGAAATGTAAGGTGAGAGGAAGAAGAAAAACCAGGTTTCTACATTTTTGCAAAAGTCTAAGAAAATATTAAGCAAAAATGGTTTTAAAAAATTAAATAATCTTATTTATGTGTCAAAACGCGTGTATAACACATTTCCACCCAAAAACTGGTATTATCTTCGGAAGGGGGTATTAATTGTTAGCTCCTGGTAATCAAGAAGTTTTAATAATGAAAACATTTAACTGACTTACTGCCTATTGCAGGAAAAGAAAGAGAACCAAGTCACGCACACAAACACCTAAGGAAAGGAATCTGCTGACAGAGTCAAGCACACAACAAAGGAAAGGGATTATCTATTTAAATCAATCAAGACAAACTTGCACATATCAAAAGACATATACAAGAAAACAAGAATAGCGAAAAAAGAAGATATTCACTCAATCAATCTAGGAGTACAATACGCAACTTCCCTTGAACTTATATTGTAATCTTCTTTCATCCTTCATAAAGCTTTGTACACGAGAGTGAACAATTGTAAAACAAAAAGAGAAGGAAAGATTTTGAGTGTAAGTTATACATGTAGAGCTAGTGTCGACATAGAAGCTCTGATTTGCATATTAGACAGTACTTGAAGATTACACTTCCTATATAACCAGGTTCACATCAAGCTCTAAAGGAAATCTTTGAAACCCAAGGGGACTGGACTAAGCACCACATCGGTGATCTGAACCAGTATAAAATATTTTGTGTCAATTTACTTTTTGCATCTTATCGTGTTTTATACTATTAAACTAACTTGCAAGTGAGTCGACTACTCCTCACAGGAAGTCGACTGAAAGAATTTTTAATTCACCCCCCCTCCCCCCTTGACTTTCAATTGGTATCAGAGCTCTCACTTTTTAAGTGTTTAACCACACGTGAGCAAATATCCAATGGCACACTATCAGATTCCTAGCGCTCTACTTCAAGATGGACACTCTTCATATCGACCACCATATTTCAATGGACATTATTACTCTCACTAGAAAGAGGTTCAGAATCTTTGTCTCTTCTAATGATCATCAAGCATAGATAGTGATCAAGAAAGGCCTAAAGCCTATTCCTGGATTTACTGAACAAGATGGCACTGAAAAGCCATTTGACCCTGAATCATTCGATATCACTAAGGAACAACGAGAGGTAATTCAAACTAATGCTAGAGCTATAAGTTTGTTATATTATGCAGTGAGTGGAGCCGAATATGACAAGATATCAACATGTGGGACAAGCTTGAAGTGACTTATGAAGGAACCACTAAAGTAAAGGAAGCTCGGATCAGTTCACTTGTGAATGATTATGAATTGTTCAAAATTGTCGAAGATAAAAATGTTGAATCCATGTTCTCGAGATTCAGTAAAATTACTGCGAATGGTGTATTCAAATGCACTACAAGTCAGGAAACCCGTTAGAAGTCTTCCCAAGGCTTGGGAAACCAAAGCTGCCATTCTTGAAGATGGAGATCTGCAGAAAATGATTTACGATAAACTTCGAGGTAGCTTAATGGCCTATGAACAGAATCATATCAACAGGTACAACAAAGAGGATAAAAAGAAGACGGTGGCATTCACATCTGAGACATCTGAAGTTGATGAAAATGAAGATGAAGGAATGGCTCCCATAAATCGAGGAGTGAGACAAATGCTTAGACAAAGACCTCAACAGGACTTCAAGAATAATGATTTCAAAAGAAATAATGATCAATGCTACTATTATGGAAAACCAGGACACATCAAACAAAACTGCCCAGAACGAAGAAGGAGAAACAATCGGAGAAATGAAGATCCAAAAAGTCTCGGAGAATGGGATCAAGGAGAAACAACCGACGATAATCACGATGAAATGGCAAATCTATGTTTCATGGCACTAGAACAAGTGAGGTAAGGTCTTTTAACTGTTCAAATTGCAATGATCTACAAAATACTTTGGATATGGTTGCTGATGAATTACAGAAAGTTATTGATGAGCACAATAAGATTGCACAAGAAAAGAAAGATTGGCAGATTCTTCTAGAAGTAAGTCAGATTGAAGTTGACTTACTAACAGAAGAACTGGAGGATGTAAAAATGCAGCTAAATAGTGTCAGGAAATCTTCTAGTCATTGTTCTGTTAGATCTAACAGATCTATTCTCAACAGGAGAAGATCTCCAAATCAAAGTTCCAACATATCAAATAGATCTATATTAAATTCTCACTCTCCTGATAATTCTGCTAATATTACTTGTTATACTTGTGGAGAATTTGGTCACAAATCCTTTAACTGTAGAAAATATTCCTCGGGAAAATGGATCTGGAGACCAAAAGTACTAATCATCAAGGACCCAAAAATACATGGGTACGTAAAAGAAACTAATCCTTTTGTCTTGCAGGAGCAATCTAAGAAAACCTACAGAAAAGGAATGTGGGTGCTTGACAGTGGATGCTCCAGATACATGTGCGGAAAGAAAGAAAACTTCAAAACAATAAAAAAGATCGATAGAGGATGTGTTAGATTTGGAGATAATGCTAAAGGGAAAGTAACTGGAGTCGGGACTATCACTCTCAGTTCATCATTTGATTTAATCTAAGTGTGTCTGGTTGAAGGACTCAAAATAATCTCCTGAGCATTAGTCAACTATGTGATGCTGGATTTCAAGTTACCTTCAACACAACTAGTTGCATCATCAAACATCCTGAGAAAAGGCTCACCATTATCGGAGATCGAGTAAATAATATATATGTCTTAAACAATGTTAATTTTCCTTCTCTTACGTGTCTTATTGCAGTTACAAATGATCTTTGGCTATGGCATCGAAAACTTGGACACGCGAGTATGCATGCCCTCAAGAAACTATCTAGACTTGAACTAGTCATTGGTCTACCAAAACTAAAGTTTCAAAAATATCATGTTTGTGACGCATGTCAGTTGGGTAAGCAGACTCGTTCATCCTTTAAAGGGAAAGATATTTTAAGTACCTCTAAACCTCTTCAGCCTCTTCACATGGATCTGTTTGGTCCTACTCGAACTGCCAGCATTGGAGGTAAACGATATGCTTTTGTAATTGTTGATGACTTCTCAAGGTTTACATGGGTAATGTTTCTCACTCATAAAAATGAATCCTTTACTAATTCTGAAGTATTCTGTAGAAGAGTATAAAGAGAAGCAAGTTACTTCATCACAACTATTCATAGTGATCATGGTGGAGAATTCGAAAACAAAGCATTTGAAGATTTTTGCGCTCAAAATGGGTTCACTCAAAATTTCTCCTCACCCAGATCACCTCAGCAAAATGGAGTTGTGGAAAGGAAAAATCGCTCATTACAAGATACAACAAGAACCATGTTGTTGGATCGAAATCTCCCTAATCACTTTTGGGTAGAAGCTGTAAGTACTACTTGTCACATTCTCAACAGATGTCTCATCAGACCAATTCTAAAGAAGACTTCTTATGAACTCTGGAGAGGAAAGAAACCAAACATTAGCTACTTCCATCCTTTTGGCTGTAAGTGTTTCATTCATAACAATGGTAAGAATAATCTCGGTAAGTTCGATCCCAGAAGCGATGAAGGTATTTTCTTGGGATATGCACCTATTAGTAGAGCTTTTCGAGTTTTTAATAAAAGAACTTTAAATGTTAAAGAATCTATTCATGTAGTATTTGATGCTACTAACCCAAGAGTTCAGGAAAGTAAAGTTGGTGATGATGAAGTTATTGATGTCCAACAAACTAAAGATATTTCACAGGTCTCTCCTGTCCAATCAACAGAAGATATCTCAAAGGCCACTCTTGAACCTAACACTGACAAGTCAGCTACTACAGAGATGGAGTCGACTACACCAGTCGATAAGGCCAACATTGCTAGAGAATGGAGACATAATGCAAACTATCTTGAGAATTACATTCTTGGGAAACCTAATGACAAAATGCAAACAAGGTCTTTACTCAGAAAACAAGCCTCAGTGGCTCTTATATCTCAAATGCAACAAAAAATAATAAATGAAGCTATGGAAGATGATTCATGGGTACAGGCAATGAAAGAAGAACTTGATCAATTCGAAAGAAATAAAGTATGAACCCTCATCGAAAGACCAAAGAACTGCTTAGTAATCGGAACCAAATGGGTGTTTCGTAACAAGTTGGATGAAAGTGGTAAAGTTATTCGGAATAAAGCAAGATTGGTTGCTCAAGGCTACTCTCAACAGGAAGGTTTTGACTACGATGAAACTTTTTCTCCCATAGCAAGGTTAGAATCTATTCGCATTTAACTTGCATATGCATCCTTTAAGCGTTTAAAATTTTTCAAATGGATGTAAAAAGTGCCTTTTTAAACGGTTTCATAAAAGAAGAAGTTTTTGTCAAATAGCCCCCGGGTTTGAAAACCCCTCTTACCCTGATTTTGTGTATAAGCTCTCAAAAGCGCTTTATGGCCTCAAACAGGCTCCTAAAGAATGGTATGAAAGACTTAGTACATTTTTACTTCAAAATAATTTTCAAAGGGGATAAATTGACACATCCCTTTTTATTCAAAGATCTGGTTTATATATTCTCATTGTTCAAATTTATGTTGATGACATTATATTTGGTAGCTCTAACTCCTTTCTGTGTGAGAATTTGAAATGCGCTTAATGGGAGAACTCACATTCTTCCTTGGACTACAAATCAAGCAGTCGACTAATGGAGTTTTCATTAGTCAATCCAAGTATACCAAAGAACAAATAAAAAAATTTGGACTCGAAAAAGGAAAGGCTTTTGGGACTCCAATGAGTCCTTCCACATGTCTCGAAACAGATGCACCAGGAAAAGACGTGGACGAAAAAATGTATCGAGGAATGGTTGGCTCACTACTCTATCTTACTGCGAGTCGACCAGATATCATGTTCAGTGTATGCAAATGTGCATGATTTCAAGTCGCTCCAAAAGAATCTCACCTCACTGCAGTAAAGTGAATCATTCGCTATCTAATTGGTACCACTGAAATGGGTCTATGGTATCCTCACTCATCTAACTTTGATTTAATTGGCTATTTAGATGCTGACTTTGCAGGTGACAAAACTGATCGAAAGAGTACTAGTGGAACATGTCAAATTTTGGGACAATCCCTAATTTCTTGGCATAGCAAAAAACAGACCTCAGTTGCTCTTTCCACTACAAAATCAGAATATCTAGTTGTGGGAAGTTGTGGTACTCAATTGTTATGGATGATGCATCAATTACTTGATTATGACCTGTCTTTCGAAGCAGTTCCTATTTTTTGCGATAATACTAGTGCTATTAGTCTTTCTAAATATATTGTGCATCATTCCAAGGCTAAGCTTATTGATATTAAGCATCATTTTATTTGAAATCATGTGAAAAATGGTGATTTTTCATTGAAATTTGTTGATTCTGAAAATCAACTAGCGGATATTTTCACAAAACCTTTACTTGAAGAAAGATTTTGTTTCCTTCGAAATCGTCTGGGTATAACTGTTTTTGTATCATAATTTTATTGCCATAAATTGCTTATTCGGTTAATTGTTGTTAGTTTACTTAATTGTTTTTCCTTATTCATTATGTCACTAATTAATTTATTTCCTTGTTGTGTGTCCATCATTACTTTCCGCCCTTTTATTTCTTCCATTATCGTCCTTTCCTTTCTATCTTTTCACCTCTGACCTTCTTGACTTTTCTGCCTCCCCTAAAAACCCTTCGTCTCCTCTCTCTCTCTCCTCTACTTATTCTTCGTCTACTCTTCTCTTCTCCCTCATCTCACTATGCCTAAAACTCGCTCCATGGCCTCTCTAAAAAGCTCTGATCATCTCTCTGTAAATTCCCAGATGTTCTTTCGTTGTCATCTGACTCGTCTATTGATTCTCTTGCATCCCCTTCTCCGTCGACGAAGCGAAAAGCACATGCTGCTAAGACGAAAGGTCAGAAGAAACCCAGACCAAGCTCTTCTAGAACTCTCTCCAAAGGATATGCATCGTTTCTGGGGTATGAATCAAAAGAACAAGTATGAAATATTCAAGTCTCATCCTATAGTTTCCTGGCAAGGTGGTAAATCTCAATATCAACTGCGAGACTCAAATTGTCCAGTAAGTTCGTTCCTTAAAGCTCAAAAACTCTCTTTATTTTTTACCCTTTGTGGACTTGAATTGTTTGAGGATGATGTTCGTTTATTTTATGCAAATCTTCGTATATCTAGCGATAGCGGTGAGTTGGAAACCCTAGTGTTGGGTAATCGTCTAATTATTAATGAATCACTATTTGAGGATGTGTTTGGCACCAAATATTTTGGTGTGATTTCATACATGAATGGTCCGTGGTCTAAGGATTTTGAAGTGACTCTTAAAGGTGCTAAGACCGCCGTGGCTGAACCCAACGCAAACCTGTCTGATTTTGGTCCTCTTTCTCTATGTTTTGAACATCACATTTTAGCGCATATTATTGCTACTACTCTCTTTCCAAGGAAAGGTTCTCTCTGCAACATCTCTAATAGAGATGTGTTTGTGCTTTACTGTTTGCTTAAGAAATATCGAATCAATTGGGCGGCATGGTTTAAGGAGTATATATGGCAAAGTTTTGAGGAATCTAATTCTTCTGCCAGTTTACCATATGGGCTGCTCATCTCACAAATCTTAGTGGATAAAATGGTGGACCTCTCCATGTTTACACCTATTGTAATCAATGCAACTTATGATTCACGCACTTTCTCGAGTATGGGATATATGGAGGTAGGTGACAGGTGGGTTAAGAAGGACTCTGTTCAAGAAAGGGTTGATACTGCAAAGCCGACTAAGATATTTGCAGAATCGGCTGCTCTCCTACTTAAGAAGTGTGATGAACTCAAAACTCGCATCCTGGATGTTGAACGTAGACTGGAAACTCTTCATGATGTCGTCGAGAAGGTATTCCGGCTTCAGAAGGATACTAGTACAGATGTAGGTAAGCTTCGGATTTCTATGACTGGGATCAAGCAGGAAGGTATCTTAACTATCAACAAGCTAATCAGGCAAGTCGACCCTCTCAAGAATGGAGTTGATTCTTCCAACAATAAGAATGTAATCTTGGTTCAGAACTCCTACTCTAGTTTATCCAAGACTGTGGAACGCTCCTACAACTCGTTCAGTTAAAAGGTTATCAATACCATGAAGTACTTCTGGGGTATAAAATCGTTACTTTTGTGTTTCTTTTGATCTTTTGAACAATTTCGAACAGGGGTATGTCCCTGTCTCTTTTGGACTGTACTATGTAGGCTCTATGCCTTCCTACTCTGCCTTTCTTTTAGTTCTAGTATATGCTTTCTAGTTTGTGCTCTCTCTTGCTATTTATTTTTTATTATGCCAAAGGGGGAGAATGGTTCTCACTGTTACAGGAGAAAACAAAGCCAGAGGGAGCTATAGACAGGGGAAGCTTCATCATATCAGGGAAGTCTTATTATCTCTTTAAAGTTATTAAGTCAGTTGTCATTATCAAAAAGGGGGAGATTGTTAGCTCCTTGTAACCAAGAAGTTTTAATAATGAAAACATTTAACTGACTTACTGCCTATTGCAGGAAAAGAAAGAGAACCAAGTCACGCACACAAACGCCCAAGGAAAGAAATCTGCTGACAGAGTCAAGCACACAAGAAAGGAAAGGGATTATCTGTTTAAATCAATCAAGACAAGCCTGCACATATCAAAAGACGTATACAAGGAAACAAGAACAGCGAAAGAAGAAGATATTCACTCAATCAATCTAGGAGTACAATATGCAACTTCACTTGAACTTATATTGTAATCTTCTTTCATCTTTCATAAAGCTTTGTACACGAGAGTGAACAATTATAAAAGAAAAGGAGAAGGAAAGATTCTGAGTGTAGGTTATACAAGTATAGGTAGTGTCGACATAGAAGCTCTGATTTGCATATCATACAGGACTTGAAGATTTCACTTCCTGTACAACCAAGTTCGCATCAAGCTCTAAAGGAAACCATTGAAACCCAAGGGGACTGGACTAGGCACCACATCGGTGATCCGAACCAGTATAAAACATTATGTGTCAATTTCTTTTAGCATCTTATCTTGTTTTATACTGTTGAACTAACTTGCAGGTGAGTCGACTACTCCTCACAGGAAGTCGACTGAAAGAATTTTTAATTCACCCCCCCCCCCCCACACCCTCTTGGCTTTCATTAATTTCACTTTAAACAAGATTGAGTGTGTAATAGGTCGTCATGATAGTTTAAGCGTGTAACTGACTTTTTGGAACAAGTTTAAAGGGGAATTTATGTCTTTTCTCTTTTTAGAACAAGATTGCTTGATGCAAATTAAATGAAGAAATACATCCACGAATTCTTTGGTTTTTTGGTATAAGAAATGCAATAATCTTTGTATTTGGTTATCTAGAATAAAACTAATTCTAATTTGATTTGAATCGGTATCAATCAAAATAAACCCTTTTTCAGACATCAACTATATAACTCTTAAATTTAACAAAATACAAATATAAAAATTTTCCAAGTCCACATTACTATTTCTTAGACGACTGCTAATAATTCATTACTTAAAAACTTCACTTATATCTCTTATCTCTTCGTCATGTGAGTGGTTCCAAGTGCAATGAACAAATGGGAAAAAGGAACAAATCATGTGTATAGTTACTAATTAAGTTTTAACAAAAACTTTACCTTGATTTGACATCACCCAGATCATATGCACATGTTGCTTTCTTTGTGGTGCCTTTATTAAGATTTCTTTTACATGTGCAACGACAACACGTATAATATTGAGAAGTCATTTGATAGGGTATATACGAATTAATGAATAAATTGTGTTGGTTGTGATCCATTTCCCCTTAGTCAAGTTGTGGCATTTGGTACCGTCACAATTTAATTTTACTACTATATGAGTTGTTTGAAATGAAATGAGTAAAATTCTACTTGAGGTGCTAAAAGTGTGAGTATATTTATATATGTATCTTTTCACTCTAGTGTTGATTATTGCATTGGGATACAACAAAGATTTCTTTTCACAATTGGTTTATAAGTTTTCAACAATATTATTAGAACAATTTAATTTTTTTCTACCAGAATTATTTATTTTATCATTAATAAATCGTCCTGCAATGGTTAGCAACCATCTCTAATAGAAAAAGAAAAGTAATGCGAAATTTAAAAACAATTGCATTATTGCTACTAAACCATTGTTGTTACTGCAAATTTTAAAAATATTTTCGCTACTTAACCGTCACATATGATGTACCAAATTTGTGAAAACAAAAAATAGGAAAGTCCATCGTGGCAGCCACATCATTATCGACGTGGCATCCACGCTATTTCACCTCGTCATTGCTACGAGGTTTTCATATCATTCTTTGTTTCATTTAAATTGTTTTATTCACGTGGATTTCCAAAACGGTCACCTTTGAATTATATGTATTTCATATCGAATATATTACCGCAAAAGTGTTTCTTTCGGAGGCATCCACATTCCACAATTTGAAATAACTTTCTATACTTGATATTATTTGTCCTTTGGAAGTTAGTCTAACTATATTCGATCCTTTTCGACTTCATATTACTACTCAATTATGATATCTTTTAAGCATAAAATTACGATTCCTATTTGTCATTCATGACCTTTTTTTAAGTAGTGATACGTTAAAATAGCTAAGTCGAAATGAGTTTTATTAAGGGCATCTTACATAAATTTCACTACTATAAATCCTAATTACTAGGATTTTTGATAGTTTGTAATATTACTTTTTATATATAGTTTGACCTCGAGATACATGCATGATTAATGACGAGATACATGTATTCAACAGTTTTCAAAGCCGAGATACGCAATTTATTAATTTAAATTAAAGGGGTGTAACTTATTTCCTTAATTAAAGGATTAATTGATGACTAATTGACAACCCAACAGATATACTGGATCATTGAGTATCAATTCTAACAAGTTTCCTAAAATAACAAAATCATAAATCCAAGTAATTATGTTATTGTACTCTTCATCTTCTTCATGGGTTCCTTCCAACGTACAACGATCTAGTTGAAGGGTATCTCGGCATTAAAAATTATTGGATACATGTATCTTGCCATTAATGATACATATATCTCGGAGCCTAAGTTGTAAAAGTTTATACAATCAAACTTTAGAGAAATATGAATTCTATCTCAGATACATGAAAGAGATGTAAAACAAAGATTCATTGGAATAATGAAAAAAGAAGAAGTAATTTACCTCTTTGTATACTTGAGATTATCAAGATTTAGTTTTGAATTTGAAACATGCAAACATGTATTGAGAAGATTAAGGAAGAAAGGAAGATGATAGAGGTGTTTGAAGATGGTGGGGTCAGGGGTGGGGGTGGGGATGGGGGTGAGGGTGAGAGATACGAAAGGTAATGGGATTGAGGGAGGGGATCGACTGATTGAGCCATTGAGGTGAGAGGAAAAATTTGAATTAATAATTAAGCATTAATTAAAGAGTTTAAATTTTAAGATAATTATTCAATATCATATTTAAGGGATTGATGTATCAGATTAAATATTTTAAAATATATCATATAAATGTTGAAGTGTTATTGTGTATAATTTTTTTAAACTAAAGGTAAATTAAGTATATATGATAGTAAAGTATGTCTAGTTAGGTAGTTTTTCCATTTATTATTGGTGGAGTTGAACGCATGTCTTCTAAATTGATCGCAACAATTGATATATTTATAATATTCTTATATTTTTCATTTAAAAAAAAAACTAAAAACGATATCTCACTATCTAAGTGATCATGACACATTAAATGTAACTAAAAGGAGTGTGACTAGATTGAAAATTTTAAATCTAGTCCAAATTAATTAATATAACACCGGATAATAATCTCATCTTTTGTTTATACTATTCATTTATTTATTGGCTCTAGATAAATCCAGTGATTAAGATAATACAATTTGTTAATCATAAATTTCATATTGAGGGTGATCGTTAATAAAATTTTGAATTGATTTCAGTAAATATAAAATTATCAACCGTACACAACTAAAAATATGAGTATTTATTTTATTTTTTTAAAGAGTGAGTAAAGAAAGTAGCTAGAGGGAGTCATTATCATGTTGAGGAATCAAATCATTAAAATCAAATCAATTAAGTATAAGTTTATAACAGCACATTAAATCTCACTTGTTGGACTTAAAAGTAAGGATTAAATGATGAGTTATTCCAACTTAATCTAAACATATTTTTTTGTTTTTAATATGGATGTCGATGGGTAGCTAGCGTGGAAGCTCATCATGCCTACTAGGAACCTTGTAATAATTAGGCCCCATAATATTTCACTATCACCAACTGTTTCTGTTGGAAATGGCCAAACTTTTTTATTATTAAAAGTTTATTTATTAAAGTAAGCTACTATTCAAGATAACTGAAAAAAGCATCCATGGTTTTTTACTTTTTATCTCAAATCCACCTTTTATCTTGTTATAAAAGGAGTGTAACAATTAAAGGTCATATAAATTTATTAGTTCGTTTCAAGAAAACAAGTGATACATTTTTATACATATATTTAAGTGTACAAATGTTACATATTTAATATCCAAAATTTCAGTGTTCTTTTTCTTTATTATATTTTGTGTAATGAACAATGTCAAAAATGTAGTACTTTTTTAAACAATTAAAGGGTATATTTTAAATCGTAAAATTTCAACTGATACTCTTCCGCGAGAAAAGATCATCTTAAATTAAATAAAGTTTAAATTTTATACATGGACAATATAAACAATATTTACACAATTTATTTATTTTTCAGTAATTTAAATCCAATTAAATAGATATTTTCTTCGTTCTTTTTTACTTATCAAATTTTGACTTGACACACCTATATATTAAGAAAATATTAATTGATATAGTGAGTTTACCATTTAATCCTTATTAATTGATATGATCTCAAATATATTTACTCACTACATTTTTCAAATACATTAACTCAATTTTAATAAATTGAGGGTATAATAGGATAAAATAAATTGTCCAAAAATAACAAGTAAAAAGGTAAATCTTAAGAAATATTTGACAAGTGGGACGGACGGAGTACTCCCTCTCTCCAACAATAGTTGTCTACTATTGACTTGACATGGCGATTACGAAGCAATAAATGATATGAGTAATTTTACCAAATCATTCATATTAAATATAAGTTATCTAAACATTGAAAATGAACAACATATAATAGCAAGGGTAAAATAAATACAATATGATAAATTATTCATTGATTTTATAAATTGGACAAGTATTATCAGACATTTCAAATTAGTATAGTGGACACGTAAAAATGAACGGAGGGAGTAGTTGAGTTGAGCAGGCATGATGGGATATGAAGTAGTTACGTACCACAGCACCATACAAATTAGAATTGTATGTAGATTATTTTCCAGAGATATGTTATAATTATAATTAGTGGTCCTATCATACGACATTGACTAGTTTAGGCTGTAACAACGGTTAGTTTGTACATACTAGAATATTAAATTGGGTTATTAAAATATGCATGTATACTAATCAATTCTTATTTCTGGGTTTTATATGATTCATGCACTTTGCATTGGACTAAATCAAAATATATTTTAAGTTAAAAGGTCAATTTAAAATCTTCGCGAACCTAAACGAAAAACTTGGTTAGGGGTACAGGTGGTAATTTTATCAAAAATATTAAAATTAGAAATTTGTACTAAAAAAAAAGACAATAAAGAAAATGTACAGAGAAAGATTGATATATTGTTCACTTTAATGGATATACAAATGAATTGAATTGAGTTTCTAAATATACAAAAAAAAAAAAAAAGAAATTGTTGCAAGGGTTTTCAGGAAGTTGCAAGGCTTTTTCAGAAAGTAGTTGTAATTAAGGCCTTTTAGAAGCTGCCTTCTTGAGCTACTTACAATCTGTTTATTTGAGCTACTTACAAGTTGTTTGCTTGATTGCAAGTCTGAGAAGACAGTTTTAAGTTGCTTGCAACTTATCTAGTACCTACAAGTTGTATGTTTGATTGCAAGTTGCTTGCAACTTCTCTACTTGGAAATTGTCTGCTTGATTGCAAGCTTACCCAGAAAATTGTATAATATACGTTCATAATATGACGAATTTCTAACACACACCTTTGCATGTTAATTAATAAATAATGTGTCTCAATAAAATCTTACTAGAATAGACTTCATGAAGAAAAAAGAAGGCACATATTTAATAATATGCCTTGTAAGTTGTCTCGTTAAAAATCTTAGCAAAAAACCTTAATGAAAAAAACCTCAATTAAAAAAGAACCACTAATCTAAACTTCAAAATAGTGTTTGTGAATTGAGATAAAGCACAAGAAGGTGGACAAGTCCAAATCATATTGTCTATGTTAAATTTAAACTTCCCCATGGTTCTCCAAATAGGTTGCCAGCTTTATTTGTTTCTCTATAAATGTGATGCACTTATGATTTATTCATTACTTCAAGTAAAGTAAGAACTTGTAATCATTTGACTTATGTGAATATAATACATGCATTTTGTAAAGTGATTAAAAAAAAATCTTGCTTAGATCTTTTAATACCATAGAATCAATCTAAACCACATCATTGGTGATTAAAATGTCAAATTCTAAGTAGTCCTTCATCCTTAAATCAGAGGTTTCAGGTTCGAATTTTCTTGGATATGAAATCACTTTGTTAGGATGCTTTACCGGACTTTCTGGTGTGAATCCGGATTTAATCAAACTCCAATACAGATATCAAATATCAAATGAAAAACCAAAAAGGAAAATGGTAAACCTAGACATATACTCTATACTCAAAAGTAAAAATTCCTGTTTTTCCTCTTAACTAGAGTGACAAAAAGAAAACGACATTAGGATACAAATAGGGAAAAAGGCTGAGAGGACAATGGCTCCTCTATAGAGCAAAGGGCAGTTTACTTTTACGAACATCCTCTTTTGGACTTCAACCTTAGATTGTGAAAAATATACCCTCTATGATTGATATTAATAATATAGTTAAAATTGTCATTCCTAATCACCCATGTTACTGTTAATTAAACAAAAAAATTATGCTTAAAGTTGAAAATGAATAAAAATGGTTTTAAATCGAGTTTAGGGAATATCAGTTTAACCTCTATATATGCACCGTAAAATAAAATATTTTTTGATCTATCACGTCATTTAAAAAATAATTAAGGTAGCAACTAACAATCCATAAGAAGCAGACTTAATTAGTAGAAAAATAAAGCGTGCAACTACCTTCTTTCTATATATACACGTTAAAATATACCATTCTTATTGCATATAATTAAATTCTTGAAGAAAATATATATATGTTAAAAAGGAATTTAAAGGGAAATTTTCTCCAATTTGCGAAAAGAATATACATATGGAATTTATGATTAAAGTTCCAAAAAGAAGAAGAAAAATACATACGACATAGGCATAAATTATAATACATAAATATGTCATTGAACTTGGTCTCAATTAATATTTATGTTCTTCAATTTGGAGTATGCACAAGTAGACACTTGAATTTGTATAAATTGAACAATTAAACGCACGCGTTCTATACGGCATAATACACGATGCAAATTGTCATTTAGGACGTACGTGTCTACTTATTCTACTCTATACAAGTTTAAGTTTTATGTCCACTTGTACATAGCTAAAATTGAGAGACATAAATATTAATTGACATCAAGTTAAACAATACAGTTGATGTATTATGTCAATCACATATATAGAAGCAAAAGATAAAATGGAAAGCACACTAATAAAAAGAAATAAAAAGAGAAATCAACAAAAAGTAGTAAAGGGAACTTGTAGTGACTCAAATGTAGCATGGTAAGTGCTAAACGTGGCATAAAGAACCAAAGTTGGAAATGATTGCTCTTTTTTTTAACTCACATGGAGATAACACCCTTCTTTTTTTCTTTTATCCCTTTCCACTATGCCGGAATTGGATGGGTTTGCCGACCACAAAAGAATTGTGAGGATAAGAGGATGCCATTATCTCTAGAGGATTGACATGTTCATGTAGTTGATGATTGTAGCCATGATAAAATTATAGATATAATCCCTCCAAATTAAAGGTGGTTCTATAGAATAAATGGATAATGGAAGATAAGGATTAAGTTAAACCTAGACTTATAAGATCAAAAAGGGAAAAGATTTTATGATAATCTATTTTATCATCTCATATGATCAAACCCTAGATCCATTATGCTAGCTTTGCTATTTATGGAGAAGATTTATGTGTCCCAAGGAAAAGAAAAATTATTACTCCCTAAAGTACTACTATCTAATTTCCGTATGTTGATTAAGTAATTGTCTAGAAAAGAGGCTAGAATGATAAAATATAAATTTAACTAATTACTCCTTCGGTTTAAAAAAGAATGATCTATTTTTTTAGTCTGTTTTAAAAAGAATGACCCCTTTCTTTTTAGCAACACTTTAATTTCAAAATTTTTTCACGTGACATATTAATTAACTAATTAAGGCCATAGGATTAACGAGTCTTTTGATATATTTGGCATAACTTTAATTTAGGACTTTAAGATTGAAAAGTCTTCTTTATTTTCATAAATTTCGTGTCAAATCAAATTAGGTCATTCTTTTTTTGAATGGAGGAAGTATATTGTATATCTAGACTCTAGAATAGTTGATCCTGGCCATGCATGCAGATATAATACGTATATTTAACAAGATTAACATAGTTGTAGCAAATGTGTGTTATAAAAGAATATGTCATGCATTAAATGAATTTATGACTATATATTGGGTAATTTATGCTGGTGGGGGTGTCATCATCATATCTCATATGTTCATGACTTACGTACATAGATATGATTAAAGCGTTTCATAAAGGTGCAAATAGGAAATAGATGAAGAATTGCACTAAAGAGATGAAGGATTAGGTGACCTTTAATATTGTTTTATGGTGAAAGCTGTATATCACTTAATTGTTTGGATCTTATTTTATGATCCAATGGAGTAAACATACTTTATAATTTGATTCTCATCATTTATAGTTAACTCTAATTGAGTTTTAGTTCCTTCTCTGTATACATTATTAATATTATTTTATTAATATACCCAACTTGGACATTTAGTTGTTTTATTGATTTAACGAATTAGTAGAGTACCTATCATTGAAACACCCCCAAAGTATTTGCCATCGACGTTTATGCGAGTAGGTTAAGCTTTCGTTGGAGCATGTGATATGAAGTTATGATTTTAAATTAATGTTTGAATATGTGATTAAGAAAAAATACAAATATGATGTAATATATTATATCTTAATATGCACCAGTACAAGAGAGTGACGGAGCATGACTGATGCTAGTAGGAGGGTAGTTGTTGATTATAATATTTATTAATACTATTTGGCTTTATATATCTAGCAAAAAGAGTTCCTAATTTATCTGCTTAATTACTGCTTCCCAATTACAAACAAAGGATGAACTATGTATAACAAAAAAGAGTTTGTCATATCTAAGTTAGTATCTTAGCTAGAATATATGTCACTTGATTTCCCTCTCGATATCTATGCTGCACTAGAGGGTTCCCCAGTTGTCGGATTAGATCCATGCAATAGACAAAATATTAGCATAGGGTGGGTGATCATCTTCTAAGTACCAGATGATTTCTTTACAATCTATAGAGATTTCTAGGGGCCTTAAAGCTAATATGTCACTATGAAAGCTAACTTGATAAAGTTAGGTGACTTTTAAAAGACAAATAATAAAGGACTATAAAAGCTAATTAACCAAAATTAAGTAATCATCTAAGCTTTTTACTCTTATACTTTATAATCATCTTAACTTGTAACTTCAAATACTGCTCCATCCAACACTTGAAATACATCATTGTCGATTTTTTTTCCTATTCAAGAATTTCATAAAAATATTACTTCATCTTATTTGTTAGTATTAGAGATAATGAATATTTTTTTAGAAATATCTTCTACTACATAACCAAACATAAAAAAAAAAATCCAGTCCAAGTTACCTTGCCAATCAAATCAAACGGAGATAACATCAGATTGCTACAAAGGTTGTGGTCACTTTCTCAATTTAGAAAAATCTGCACTTCATTTTTTCTTTCTCCTGATAATTTGAACTCCATAAATTATCTTTTTCCCTACCACTATCACAGTCTCATCATAGCCCATTAAACTGTTTTCTCCAAAGTTTTTTTTTTTGTAATTTTTCCAAATATTTATAGGAAAAATTACCTAATTATACAAATATTTCCACAATATTTATGATTTTTTCTTATAATTTAAAATAATTACATTTTATTCCATTAATTTATATTTCAAATCAAATTCATTTAAATACATGTTTTTTTTATGTAAGATGCACTGAAATAGGAAGAAAAGCTTGAGCAAGATCACCAGAAGGGAGGCGAGAGAGATTTATTTATGTATCCCAAACATGTGAATCACACTAGATACACACTAGACACATGTATGTGGTGTGATTCCCAGGTAACTGGGATACTAGATACGTGAATGAGATATGAGAGTGTCAAACGAGATGGGAGAGCTGATCGAGCAAGATTTGCATATGTATCCCAAATACATGCGAATTCACTTGGATACAATGTATATAAAATAAATTACACCTAATTTTAACCGCATATATCTCGAGATACATGTATTATAAACTAGTATGTATTAACTAATTACTCTTAAATTAGTGAGATTTCTCTAAGTTACCTATATTTATATTGCGGAAGTCAGGGGCAGTCACCAGTTGGACATCCTTCGTCGAAAAATTACGTCGTGTATATATATGTCAAATTGTACATTTAAAGTTGGACACCCTTGACAAAAGTTATGTCTTTGGCGCAATGGTAATGAATGTTCATTTGAATAAAGAAGTTATGAATTTGAACCCAAATAACACAATACGTATTTTTTTATTTTTTTATTTTAATAATCACATACTATTATTCTTAGACATTCTTGATAAAAATTCGGAGTCATCCACCGATGACAGTTAGTTGTCAGGCAGTCTCTTTCTTTCACAATCATGGCTTACTTTGATTATAACAAATCTTGTGCATCCAAACAAAATAACAATAATGATATTGAAATTATTTTAAAGGAGAAAACACCTGACAAGTACACAAAAACTTGAATACCACAAATTAGGCTGGGTAGGGCCATGTGTGGGCCTAAAAGCAGTGAACCCACGTTTGAAACAGTGGGCCGACACCCACCGAAACAAAGGGTAATTGTTCTTGTGACACATGAAGACATACATATACTTCTTCTATTCCAATTTGGACAACAAAAGTTGGTATCACAATCTAGTTTTTTAGGACTCTCATGCAAATCATAACAAGTGTAGTATTAATAGTCATTTTTGTTTGTTACTCCTACAATTCACTCTCACTTGTCATGATTATATTAATTTAAAATATCAAAATTTGAAAATTGTATATATAAAAAGTTACATTATATAAGTTACGATCCTTCTCATATTAATACAATAAAAAAGAGAAGTTTTGAAAACACTTTTGAACTTGACACTAATTATTAGTTTCATTATCGAATTATTGACAGTACTCCTCTAATTGACTAATTAAACTTAGATACATCCTGATCTGCCACGTGACATAGGAAATGGTTTCAAACTCTTGTAGAAGCATGCAATTCTCAATAAAAAAAAACAAAAGAAGTGTTGAAAACACCCTAAACTTGGAGAGAATTTAAGGGTGTATTTTACTCATTCTATAAGATCGAGGTTGTATTTAAGTTCAATTAGTCAAATAAAAAGGTGTTTTTAAGGCTATAAATAGTTCGAAATGAAACAACAATTCATGCCAAATTTAAGAATATTTTCCGTAGTTCTCTCTAATAAAAAAATATATCTTAAGATGTTGATCAAGCATGCCGTTAACTCTCAAAAATCAAAACGTAACAAGTAAAAGTCAATAAAAAAAAATGTATTCTAGGTCACACAAAATTATTTTTTCGTAAATTGGTTGAGACCCTATTCAATTCAAGGGTTTAGAAACCATATTTTTAGGTTTTTGACTAATTACAATACTCGTAAAAGAACCTATGTTAGAAGGACTGGGGAAGCACATATCTCAGATAATTACTCTTTCTCCATTTTTTAATTTTACTTGTATAGATAAATTCTCATTTTATTTATCAAACTACTTTAGTATATTAAAAGAAAGACAATTTATTTGCTTTTTCTTTCCCATTAACCTTTATCATTTTTAGGGATCTTTTACAAAGAAGCTGATCTGGGCCTTTCATTTCCTTTTTGTTCTTTTAATTCTGTTTTCTTTCTTTCCTATTTGGGTTCACTTGGCCCACTTTGTACAGATTTAAGCAATTAATAAAAGGGAAAATTTTCAAAACAACAATATTTTAGCTTCTTATAGGACTCCTTAGCCATATTTTCAATATTTATTTAAAATGTCAATATTTTAGTTTGTTAAGGATTGAGTTATGTATTTTTTTTAATTTGTTTAATGGGAAAGACAAATACTTAACAACATAATGGAGAAAATCATGGGACAAAATATTTTTAAAAAGGTAAAAATCTTTCAAAATTTTCATCAGTATTCAAAGGAGAAATACAAAAGTGGGCCTCTATCCATTGTTCTTTGAAGAATCTTTCTCCATTATTCTTAAAAATTTCAAAAACAAGTTTTGAATCAGTCGACTCTTTTTCGAATTCAATCTCGATCGTTTTGGATAGCAAAGTCAATTACACAACTTTCTTTAAAGTTTGATATTGTTGGTGAAAACTCAAAAAAAACTATTAAGTATTTTTTTTAATTGTCGATTATTTAATTTGTTTATAGGTGATATTCGTAAATATCGACTAGAAAATTGGGTAGAATTTTTTGTTTTTGTGATGAAAGCAGTGGAGTGTTTGTATGTATTGAGATTTTTACCTTTTTACGAAATTGTAGCAATTCTAGGATTTATAATGAATGAAAGTGCGTGTGTTTTTTTGTTTTTGTAGCTGGTGTTTTTGAAAACAAATATATTATATTCCAATACAATTATGTAATGAGTAACTAATTTGGGATACAATCGGCAAAATGTATGTGTTATAATAATTTATTGTTGATTTGTATTGAATACCGGATACAATTGAGTAAGGATACAATTTTGATTTTTGTATCTGGTGTTTTTGAATACAATAAATATATTGTATCCTTGTATAATTAAGTAATGAGTAACTAATTTTGGATACAATTGACGAAATTTATGTGTTATAATAATTTATTACTGATTTGTAGTGAGTAATGAATACAATTGAGTACTGGATACAAATTTATGTTTTAACTAAGGAGGAAAAATACACAATTTTCTAATAGTACATTCTGGAAAAAAAATTCTAATACAATTGTGAAATATATAAATATGAATTTGTATTTATTAATGTAGTTATGGGAAGCATTAATTTTCTAATCATGCAAAATACGAAATTATTAAATATGAATGTATAAAAAACCAAACAATATATGATGTGTGAATGCTAATGTAGATTATTACAATATACTAAAATCTCAATTATAAAAAAAAAAATCACAAAAAATATCAGATAATAGTGTTTAACAGACGAAATCTCACGAAATACTTGGTGAATATGAAAACAAACTCACATCAAAATCGAAAAAAGACGGAAAATCTAAAATACATAAATCCGAAATATAAAATACTTGGTGAATATGAAAACAAAATCACAAGAAATCTCACAAAATATTTGGTGACTTTGAATTTATCTTTATAAATCATAATCTTTTGAATTAATTGAGAAATTTCTTGAACAAATTGTGAAAAATTGAAGAGTTAATTTTCTTGAATAAGGAATAAGTCAAAAGTGGTGAAAACAGGAAGAGAGAGAAAGTAGTGAGTTAGGGTAAAACCAAGAAAGATGAGTAAGTGGGTAGTGAGTGAATTTTTTTCTTTTTTACTCGACAGTGATGTAGAAATTGGTTCAATGTGGCCTGTGGGCCTCATTTGAGAAATAAAAGAAAAAAAAATTAATTATATTAGGATACAATTTATTTCCTAAAATATTGACATTTTGATATTTTTAATAATAATTTTAAAATGTAAATATTTTTAATAATTATGTTAGAGATTGTGACTAGTTTGCTAATTTTTACACATAATTTCTTAAAAAAAAAAAAAACCTTAATCATTCATTTCAAATCATTTCACAAGTCAATTAGACTATACACCAATCGATATATAAATATCATGATAAAATATATATTTTTATTTATTATTTCTTAAGGATGTGCATGCAAGTTGATCTATCATGGACAAGTAAAGTGAAAGGAGGGAGCATATACATGTCTAGAAAAAATTCTAAATTTACCATATAATAATATATTTACATAGTTTGTATTTCTTTTTCTTTTTCATCTTAAAAAAGAATTATGACTTAGACAATTGGTACTCTATCATGGAATCCAACTACATTAACAATAATAAGGCTAACTTAACATTTTTCAATATTTTGGATTCGAATGATTATTAAAATTGCCATGGTACTCTAATGTAGTTTATAAAATATAACAATTTTTTTTATTCTGAATATTTTATTGTGAAACTAAATAGTGGGTGAACATTGATACAAGAAGGATCATGTGCATAATATATTTTACTATAATTTTATTTAGAGTCAAGACAATAAAGTTTGCTGGTCTTCTTCCTCTAGTATTGACTTAGAAAAATACATATATGAAGTCTTTCTCTTGGCGGCCAAGGTATACAGAATATAGTCTCCTTGTGAAATATGGACTCTTTTTATTTCTTATGAATATTGAATTATATAGGCACATACTTTTAGGTACTTTTTTTAACTATTAAATTAAATAATATAGGGTCTTCATCTTCCCATGCGAGGAGACTTTCTTGGATCATAGTCTTTCCATAATGTCGAATAAATGTCCCATGTGAAGTTTGTCTATACATATGACTTCTCTTTCTTTTCTATTTATCAAAAAAAAAAAAAAAAAGAGTGAGCTAGTTGTAAGTATATTTATTGGCATATGGAATATTTATTGGTATAATAATTTTTATTTTTAATTTAAAATTTTGAAATTGAATTTTGAGGATGAAATCATCTTTAATAAGTAACTTTTTGTTCTCGAATAAAAATGTAAATCAAAAGGAAAAAATAATTACATAATGGTTGAAAATGGATTTGTCATCAACATAGGTTGTGGTGCAATGGTTGAATTGTTTAATTCATAATTAGAGTCTTAGGTTCACCCCAGGGTATGGATAAAATCATGTTGGAAGCGCTATCTTCAAATAGACTCTACGGTGCGCGATTCAAATTTAGTCGAGACTCAATATAACTCTGTATGGGAAACCAAAAGAAGATTTGTCCATTATATATCACACTTATTGGTGATACATGAACCTTTTCTTACAATGACTTTAATGAGTTGGGTGAATATGCTTTTGCCTTGATTCTAGATTTCACTTGATAATTATTGTAGTACTTCTATTCTTTCTCTCCATTCTGTGTAATTAACACACCATGTGATAAAAAAATAAAGATACTGCACCAATAATCCTATCAATGAACATAGACTTATTAATTGTATCTATTACTTTTGGTTTGAGAGCGCTAGTTTCTTGACCAACTTATATTATACTAGATTAATAAATTAAAAGGGGTCAACTACTTTAAATTTGACCCCTATTTAGTTATGTAAACACATTAATACCGTAGGGAATTATAATTAGAAAAATATTGTATTGAAACAAGAACCTTTCATTAGACTAAATGGTAGTTTGGAAATCAACTTGTTGAAATATCAAATATTATATTTCTACATTATTTATAACAATATGGCTTTAATTTGCAACCAAACGACCCCTTTAAGGTATATATTTCAAATTTGGTAATGATGTTTTAATTTTGTTCTGTTAAATTAGAAGATGAGAGATCTTAGGTGCATATATGATCTATTTCCTGATCCTTTTCATATCATTAAAAATATTAAGATTCATTATTTATTTATTTTTCTCATTTTCTTCTTAAAATTAATTAATTTCTTTTTATAAGTATTTTAACTGTTGTAAAGTTCTAAAAAAAGTCATTATTAATCTTGATATTAATGAATAAAACACATAAATTAAGTATATTAAAAAATATATTAAAAAAAATTAATTTTTTTTAAAAGGCATCTAAAAGAAAATGAAATAAGTAATTAGAGACTAATGGAGTATAAAATCTCCTTTGATAACATATTCATACGTTCTACGTGGTGGTTTTGTGTCGTCAAATTAATTTATTAATTCACCTGCTAAACTAACACGCATGTGCGATTAAATTGATTGGTCCTTCATTTCCAAAAAAATGTAAAATAAAATGGAAAAACATTTATTGTCTAAAGTTCTCTGTTCCCAAAATTACATTTCTCAAGACAATCATATAGGTTTCGATGACAACAAATTCAAAAACTTTTTTTTAGGCGAAATGGTCTGGTAGACCCTTGTAGTTGTTTATGATTGTATTTTGCATCCTTCTACTTACCCTTTGGTCATCTGGACCCCTGAATCCATCCAAACACAACATTTTAAACACAATTTTTGATGTGGTATGGTGCGTGTTGCACAAACACGTACACGTTGGCCAAAAAAGAAAAATTTTTAATCCACGTATGAGTATTATATTCCACGTAGCAAATGACTCATATGAACTAAGAATAGTTCACTGCGATTTTTCCAAACCTTCGGGACTTTTCCACTTTCTCCCCTTCTCCTCTCCGCGATTTCTCATAGTTTCTCTGTGATTTTGCTCAGTTGAAGCTCAGTTCCATTGCGATTTTCGTTGTAAGTTCTTGCCTTTTGCGTTAGTTTTGATTTTTTTTTCATTTTCTTTGTGCGTATCTGTTTGATTTTAGGGTCGATTGTCATTCAATTTTTAAAAAAATTTTGAGGATTTTACTTTGGTTTGGGTGTAATGTTAGTGTAATATGCTTTCGTTGATCTATGACTTCGAGTGACTTCAATGGCATATTTCGTGAATTCGAGTAGATTCTACGGTTTATTCGTAAAATCTCAATTTCGACTAAAATTAATATTTTATTTCTCGTCAATTGTCTTGGGTATTGATAGTGTTAGTGGTCCATTGTTACATAAGATTCTTGACACATTGTTTCCTTAAAATAAATTAGGGTTTTTTGTTATTTTTACTTACAGGCTTGGTAAGTTAATGGCTTTAACTATAGTTATTTTTCTTTTGACTTTACAGGCATGATAAGTTAATGACTTTAACTATAGTGATACTTCAATTTTACTGTGGGGGTTGTTTTGTATCTGATCCTATTTTAAGGTATGCCAATGGAATCATTAGTCTTGAAAAGTTTAATATAGATGTAGATGAGTTGCATATTATGTTGTTTCATAAAATAGCACTGGAATTGGGTGTTGAAAATGTTGAGACATTTGGATGTAGAGTCAACAAGAATGGTGATTATTACATGTTAAATATTGATTCTAATGTTTTAAACCTTCTTAATGGTTTGAAGGGTGCTAATTTTGTTGATGTATATGTTGTACATCCCATTAGTATACCTTTAGTTGTTGAGGAGATACTTCTATTGCCTAGGACTAATGCTGATGTGTCCTCCTCTCCACAAAAAGATAATGCTAATGTATCCTCCTCCCCACACAAAAATAGAGATGATCAGTCATCCTCCCCACAAATAGATAGGATTGATGTGTCTTCATCTCAACCATTTGATGAAAATGAAAATAGACATTTAAACCAAAATCAGTCCCCTATAGTTGAAGAGCAGTTCCCTAGAGTTGAAGAAAATTCTGATTCTGATTCACTTTATGATGTTGATAAAAATATTGATAATTTGAGTGATTTGGATGAAGAGTTGCTTCAAGCTAGGCAATCTAACATTCAAGAACAAGTTAAAGAGAAGGCTGATAGAGTAAATCTAGATGACATATCATCTGATCATGTAGGTATAGATTCTGGTTTTGAAGACATTTATAAGGACAAGAGGGGGAGATTTGAAGGCAATTTGGGTGGTGATGACCCTTATTTTGATAGCTCAGATCCTGGTAGTGACATTAGTGAAGATGGAGGGGATCCTATTGAGAATGATGAAGTAGTAGATCCACCACCTAGGAATAAAAGTACAAAGATTTACTTTGATCCAACTGCTAAAAAATGTTATATTTCAATTGTATATGATTTTTTTTGAATCATATTGAGTTCAGGGTTGCACTGCAAACTTACTCTATTCAGAAGGGAGTGAATATTAAGTTGAAACCTAATGAGAATGAAAGGATAAGGGCAAAGTGTAAGAAAAAGGGTTGTCCTTGACATATTCTTGGAAGTATTGATGGTAACACTGAAAACTTCAGTGTTAAAACATATTTTCATGCCCACAAGTGTTTTAAAAGAACAAGAAGCAAACTGTGTACCCCCAATTTAGATTAGTAAACATTACAAGGAGAGGATTATGAGTGAGCCTACCATCAAATTATATCATATTCAGTCTTTGATACAAAAGCAGTATGGTTTGTATGTTATGAATGAACATTTGGGAGATTTCAGAGAGGAGTTTGCTAGGTTGTATGATTATGTTGACAAATTAAAGACCACAAATTCTGAAACTACTGTATCTATTAGGACATCCAAGAACACAATTTCAGAAAAAGAGGTGTTTATGAGCATTTATATTTGTCTTGGTTCCTTAAAAAATGGATGGAAAGAAGGGTGTAGAAGGATTATTGGTTTAGATTGTGCATTTCTCAAAAGTGTATGTAAAGGTGAACTGTTATCTTGCATTTTCAAAGATGGAAATAATCAGATGTACCCTATAGCATGGGCAATAGTTGATAAAGAAATCAAGGACACATGGTCTTAATTTCTCAAGTGCATCAAACATGATTTGGAGCTTACAAAAGGTGAAGAACTAACAATGATGTCTGATATGCAGAAGGTATAACTATATTATATGTTAAATTTATTCTTTAACCTTTCTAGAGTAATTTATATTTAACATTGTTGTATGTCAAATGTTCTTTGTTTGAAAGGGTCTTCATCTTGCACTTATTGAATTATTGCCAAATGTTGAAATTAGATGGTGTGCTAGACATATATGGGCAAATTGGAAGTAAGAAAGGAGAAGAAAATTCTGGCAGGTTTGCCAGGGCATCATTTGAGGTCCTTTTACAAGTAAAACTTGATGACATGAGTCAGTTAGAACAAGGCATCGTAGAAGATTTGTTAAAGTATAACAAAGAAGCATGGTGTAGGGCATTTTTTAAAGAACATAGCAAGTGTGATGTGGTTGAGAACAATATGTGTGAGACTTTCAACAGTTGAATTTTAGGTGTTAGATTCAAATCAATAATCACTATGCTAGAGGAAATAAAAGTCAAAGTTATGGAAAGAATGAATCAAATGAGAGAATTTTTAGAAAAATGGATTACTGATGTATCACCGATGGCTATGGATATTCTTAGAAAAAATGCTGAAATTGTACATAATTGTGAGGTAAAGTTTAATGGTGATCTTGGATTTGAGATTCATGATCCACCATATAAACATGTTGTTGACCTAAAAAAGAAGGTGTGCAGTTGTAGGTCATGGCAACTAAAGGGAATTTCTTGTGGCCATGCACTTACATCAATTCATTATAAGGATTGGATAGTTGAGTCATTTGTTGATCACTGGTATAAGAAGGAAACATACCTGAAAGCATATAATAGGTTTATTCAACCTATGACAAACATGAAGATGTGGCAAAAAAATACAAGACCAGCCATTGATCCACCTGAAATTACTGCCATGCCAGGAAGACAAGAGGATAGTTACATAAGCACTCAAGGAACAACATACACTCATGCCACACCAATCACTCAAGGCACACATTAGATTTCACTTTGTTTAGATTAATGACTTGATCCCAACTGTTATTGGGAAGACTTTATTTTTGTACATGAATTTGTGTTAAGTTGCTATTGGGAAGACATTGTTTTTGTGTATGAATTTGTGTTTGAATGAAGCCAATGCCTTTGTTAAGTCACTATTCAGGTTTGTGTTAAGAGGCTATTTTGAAGCAAATGCAGTCAACTATTGAGGTCAATGTCTTTGTTATTCCATTTCTTTATGTTTAGACTGCTAATAGATATCAATATATCTTAAAAATAACAGCTAGAAACCAAATCATAACAATCACAGTAATGGTTATACCAATACTAGTGTTTGATCCTTGTCTTCCTTGCCTTTCATGTCTTTCTTGTCTTTTATGTCTTGCTTGTCTTCATTACCCTGAATTCGTTGATGAATTCTTGATGTTGTATTATTCTTGGCATGTTGAATCATTTGCATCAACCCATTGAAAGAATCCACACCCATTACCAGATGAATAGTTTTGGCAACCCCAAAACATTCTTCCAGGATTAGTTGGTGTTCTTAACATCTTAAGTTCAACATATATTCCACAATAGCAACATCGAGCCATCATTGTGAAGACCAACAAAATCAAACCAACAAAAATACAATAAAGTCACACACATAAAAAGAGATGAGTAAATCGAAGGAAAAAATAAAAGAGAAGAAATTTGAAGAGACAAGATCGAGAAAAAGACAAGAAAAAAGCTCAAATTTGTCCAACAATGGTGTTGAGTGAAAATAAAGAAGAGATGGTCTTTAAAGGTTAAAATCTGACTGTTACTGCCTTTTTAAGGTGTCTCATGCTCTTGTTTTGTGTGTATCACACGCTCCATGTGGAGTCTTTCTACATAGGACGCCACATAAAAAATTGTGTTTAAAATATTGTGTTTGGATGGGTTCAGGGGTCCAGATGACAAAAGGGTAAGTAGAAGGGTCCAAAATACAATCCTATACAAGTACAGGGTCCACCAGACCAATTCGCCTTTTCTTTTTTTATGATTTATAAAAAATACTAATAATTTCAACTTTTTAGAGATACTACGATCTTGTATCCAATTTTCTTTTTTATCCTTTAAATATTTAATTTTGTATTTAGCATGTGAAGTTAGATTCATTGGTCCACATTACATGGGGAAAAGAGAATAAAATTGTCACAAGGGGGAGAAGGAAATTGTATAAACTTTTTTTTTAATTCATGTAACATATCACTTTTTTAGTTTGTTTAAAAAAAATGTTACATCTTTATATTTGAAAATTCATCTTTTATTCTAAATAATTTTATACTTATACAAATGGTTAAAGAGTATTTTAGATCATAGATTTAAAATAACATTCCTTTTTAAATGAATGTTGTGTCACATGAAATGATGATAAATTGAAACGGAGGAAGTATAATATTTGAGAGAGGGAAATATTAATTAATAATTTAGAGAATCCAATCAACCGACCAAAAAGTGAATCTTATGTTTGGTTAAGATGTGGATGTACAAGTTGCTTCTTTTTTCTTTTCTTTGCTAGATGGCCCCTTCACATATTTGGTTTTAATTTACAAATCAACTAAAGACATGACACGAGTCAAACTTAAAAGTATTTTAAGAAAAAGAAGTATACCAAAAAACACACGTGTGGTGTCGGGCACCAAACCCTACAATATTTAATTTGTGGTCTATTGTCTCTAAGTTTGTTACACACTCTTCCTACGTCTTAAACTATTTTCTTTGTATTTGTGTATTTGTCTCGTTCCATCTTATGTACAAAGTCATATAAACTTTTATTATCACTTTAAAATATTTACTATAACAACACTATCACATTCAATGTGATTCAATAAAAGCGGTCTGATGAAGGAGCATATATTAGTTTTGTTTTATTTTATATGTAGAGGTTATTTTCAATAAATTCTTGATTCAAGAAAAGTAATCTCAAAAACATATATATCAAATGCAAAGTAAAAATTAGGGTGAAAGTGATATAAAAAAAATACCAACAACAAAACAATAAAGATACGCAAGTAAAAGAAATAACAGTAATAAAATTTGAAGGATAAGATCGTAATAAAATAATAGTATTGATACTGATATGGTGCTCTAAGCTAGAATCATGCTCTCCCACGAAAAAGAGATAAATCGCTGGACAACCTACTAACCATCTACTCTAGTTCTACTATCGAGAGTAATGTCTTTGGTGAATTGAAGATGTGTCATGCCATTAGACTTGTCTTTCCTTAAGTCATCCTTGATCTATCTCTACCTCTCTGTAGATCTCCTAAAATCCCCCCAAACTTATAGGTTGAAAAAAATTGATCGAAAAATCAAACCAACCTCCAACTGACGGTCCAATATTTAAGTAAAAAAATCCGATTTAAATAAAAATTTTAATTTATTTTTCTTATCTCATTTTTCTGATGTCGGAAATTTTTGTACCTCCAAGAGTCGGTCAAATTTTTTTATTAATCTGAATATTGCGTGGGAAAACCAATAAGCACGAATTTAAAGGGAGAATGTTAGCGCCTTTAATTAATTGTTAATAATCATAATACTAGAAAAAAATCAAATGATACGGCACTATCTTATATAAACAGGACTGCTTCAAATTAAAAAAATGTCTTTTTTATTTCTCTATTTTGTGTTCTTTCAACGTAGAACTTGACCATATTAGCATTATGAGAAATCAATTACTTCGACATGAAAAATTCTCTTTTCTTTCAATTCTTCTTGCCGCAAAGAAAAGCCTCAACTTATTAGTAATGTTTTAGATTTCTAAATTTAACTACTGCTACTTTATTGTAACGACCTGAACTGTCGTTATTCAAAAGACACCTTATGTGAAATCTCAAAATTCTTGAAAAACGGTGTTAAATTAAGAATTGAGGCAAACAAAGAAGAAATTTAAAATTGAAGAAGTAAACTGGAACAATAAATTTTATTAACGGGGGATCAAGTAATATAAAACGAAGGGAACAATTATTTTTGGAGGGTGTTGACTACCAGACACTTGCCTATTATTGATTTGAGATTTTATGCTTGCACACATAAGCTTCAATTTACTTTCGTCTTTCTCCATTCAAATTAGTACCATATATTTTCCACATATATTCTTTCCCCTTTTTCATCTATAGAATTTGAAAATTTTCAACAATTATATCAATTGCACCAAAAGAATCAGCCACGATATTAACGCAACAGAATATAATTTATATTTTTAACAATTAATAAGAACACACATAATGGAGGGATAACTAATTAATAAAGAAGATTAAAAGTACCTTTGTTATAATTATCATGTATTTAAGTGTAAAAGCGATGATTTAGGCGAAAGAAACGGATTTCTTTTTTGTTTACTGATTATTGTTTCCTTATACTTTGTTTAAGATTTCTTTTTGCACCTTTTTGTCTACAACAAACCAAAAAAAAAAAAATTAATTGTTTGACATGAATGTTGCCTCTAGCTAGTTTTGAAAATTAAAAATAGTATTACAAGATCTTAATTAAAGAGGGTGGTCGTAAAGTGTTGGAAAGGGTTTATTTAACAATTTTAAATTCCGCTTAAATTATTCATGTCTTGAGAGTTTAATACCTAAAAATATGAAATATTGTTATTACCAATCTCTTTTTTTTTTAAGCCAAATTTTGTGGTCCATAGACCATTTTATTGCCAATAAAATTACCAATCTCTACTATAACATTTTCTATTTTATTTTTTTTGAAAAGCTATTGCATCGCGAAGTAGCATGTAGAGTGATTTCACTTTCTTTTATAAAATACGTAAGGAGTTAAGAAGAGTAAGCCAAAAAAATAAATTTATGTAGCATTTTAGAATTTTTTTTAAAAATAAAATAGGAATTGCCTGTGAAAAATACCAGACATGATGACTCAAAGAATCTCATGCTTTCTAGAGTGTGTGTGAAAACTTATTGTGGTAAATAATAGTTTAGGTAATTCAACTTTTAAAGTTTCTCATTTGTATTCTAAGTCAAAAGTATTCTTATTCTTTTTCCCTTGGAGTTCAAATCTAATTGTTTTTTTATGTGTTTATATTCAATGTACATAGCTCCATAATGACTTCCATATAACAACATTTTTACGACTTTTTTATAAAAAAAAATTGTTCTAGTCGCGACACAATCTTTTGTCAATGAAACATATACTAAAGATGGAATCTAATTATATACTTAAAATTTCATGGGAAAGGTGAAAAGTTATTTAGATCGAATGTCATATAATGCCAATTTAATAACACTAGCTCGACCTATATAATTATATTCATATATAGAAAATTTTAATTAGTTACACCCTCGCATATATATCGGAATTATAAGTGCATGTCCATCTTTTTATAACAGACAATAAAAACAATGATACAGTGATAGAATGCGTGCATCCACTCTCAGTCAATGGACTAGGTCCCTTGACTCAACAAGAATAATAACGAAGAGTAAATAATAACAAGAACACAACACAAGCAGTTTACATGGAAACCTCCTTACTCAAGGGAGTAAAACCACGACCTGTCACACAGGATTTTCAACTGTTACCACTAATCTTCCTTAATCAAAAGTGAAACCTAGTTACAACCAAAGTGAGAAAAAGTTATTAATCTCACAACCAAGTAATAACTCTATTACTTGAAGAGCCTAAGCAGATGTCACACTGCCCACTAAGCTATCACCACTAGACAACTTAGGATTCAACTAAGCAACACACAAGTTTCCCACTAAACCACTCATTCTAGATGACTTAGACTTTGACTAAGCAACAAAACGATGCTTCCCACTAAATTAGTTACCCTTAACTAATTTAGACTTTTCAACCAAAACACAATATTTGAATCCTTTATAGATTTAGGAACAAATTTACAATGTATGTGCAGAAGAAATAATCCTAAGACAACTAAGCTTGCAGCTCTATCAGGTCCATGTTGTTCTAGAGGATGATTCTTCACTTTTGTTAGCCTTTGCAAGAGTTCTTGAGAGTTTTTCAAGTTGCAAAAACTAAAGTTATGGCTATTGGACATAATCTTTATGAAGAATAGTCACAATCTTCGAGGCCATGCCATTGGCTGAGGTTTCTGCCACTTCTGTCATATTTGGAGACTGTGCACCAACTAATTATACTTTTTTCCAGCCTGGCAGTTTTGTGTATATTTGCGCCGGGGATCAGGTCGGGATCAGGTCCCTTTACAAGGTCCCTGGGTTTCTGGGTTTGTCAAATCATCAAAACTACAATTAACATTTTCCTCATTTTTGATGATGACAAACTATACACACGGTGCCTACAATTTTCCAAAGTGCCTACAATTTCTTCCCCCTATCAACAACACCTTATTCTATTCATTCCCCCTGTCAACCAGACCTTCTACCCCAGTCCTAAGCACCCAATGATTCCCCCTTTTGGCATCATAAAAAAAAAGTGCAGTAAACTAACATAACAAGTAAGTTTGTTAAGCAGGATCATAGCCAAAGGCAACACCGTCATGAGTCTAAAAACAGGAAGGGATAGAAATTAGTCACAACAAAACAGGAATCAATTTCATAGCACAAAAGTCAGCATTCAATACATTTAAGTTAAACTGAAATTGAGAACCTTGGACACTGTCCACACAAAAATAAAGACACGAGAGAGGACTATGAGGAAAGGGGTTGATGGGAAAGGGACTTGATGATAAGAGTGAGTCTAGAGTTTGCTTCGTCATTGTCCTTGATCGCTTTATCTTGAAGAGCAACAATTTTGGCAAGGAGCACTTCATTCTATTTCTTCAGCTCTCTAACTTCTGCAGTACCAGGTCCCTCAATTTGTGCTTTAAGCAGCTCAGTTTTTAGTATAGCAATTTCAACTTCTTTATTGCTTACACGCACAGTCATCTCTTCCAACTCATGTTTCAACTGATCCCGCTCCATTATCAACTGAGAGACCTTGCTCAGTGGATTTGCCTTTCCTTCTATACACTCACATTCCACCAGTATACTGAGGGTGAATGATTGTTTAGCCGTTCCAATTTTACCTGCTTCCACTGGTATGTTCAGATGATGAAACACCTTGGTCAAAAGGTAGCCATATCCCATGCCAAGTTTCCCTTTGTGTTCAACCACAATCTTGTGCATGTGCTCTAGCATGAGGGATGAAAGATCTATGGGATCAAACTTGCAAAGTGACTCCATGATGAACAGATCAAATGCAGAAGCAACAGTTCATTTTTCTGTTCAAGGAAGAAGTACCTTTTTGACAAATTCAAACAACAGCTGGTACTCTCCTTTCATGAGTTTCTTTTGAATCCCAGCACGTCGGGTGTTAGGGATTTTAGAGCATTCTTTAACAAATTCTGCAGTGCAATTTTTTCCAATGACGGACCTGGTCCCTTCTCTTGGTACATCCAGTAATTGCCCCAAAAGATCCTCAGTCAAATGCAAACTTGTGTCCCCTACCCTAGTGTTTATGCTACCATCCTCTTCAAATTCAATGTTAACTAAAACTCTCGTACCTTTTTCTCATGTAAATCGGGTGATTTTGTCATGACCAAGTGAGTCCACGACTGGATTTCCACAAGATCATACAGAGAATTCATTCCATGCTTGGTGATGATGTTCGGGTCAAACACTCGACCTCCTAGAACCTTCTGAACACGTAGATTGTTGACAATTGACTGTTTGCTTTCTCCGTGATCATCCTCATTTTCCCATAGGACTAGGTCCCATTCCAGATGTTGGTTTGATGACATAAGAGGATTCTCTATTCCTCTTGTTCTTCACCTTTTTGGACACAACCTTTTTGCCACAGATGCTTTAGACTTTCCTTTTCCCTGACTCTTTCCCTTACTGGGCTCCTTTACTTGTTTTTCCCTTTTTTCTTCATAATCTTCCCCCACACCTTCGTTCTCAGAACTGTCAATGGAGACATCCACTACATCAGTATCAAGTATCTCAAAGAGTACATTACCCAATTTCCTTTCCTTGCGCCTTTCTGCAGTCGTTGTTGCACTAGATTTCATAGCATCACCCATCAGTTTCTTTGAATCAGATATAGTAAAAGGCCTTCTTTTAGGTGTCTCCTGAGTAACCTTCTCATTTCCTTTTGTGGAGATAGGGACCATTTTCTTTTGAACAATCCATCGAAGGGGGCGATTATCCTTGTTAGTGTCAGTGGAATCGGATGACGGATAGACACCAAACTCAGGAGTTTGGTCAAACACTGGTTGAGAACCCCCAAGCAAATCGTGCACAAATTGTTCTCCTTCTTCACTTATTAACCCTCCCCTCATCTGGGTTAGACTCTCGACGACTAGGCTCTCACTGGTTGCAAGAATATTTGACTTAGACGATTTATTCTCAGGAAGGTCTCCCTAAAAAAAAAGGTCGGACAGCATGGCAGAACAGGGACCAGGTTCGTTAAGGGAGACTGGGTATTAAGAGGATTGGTTTCACCAATGTTGACCGGAGAGATGGTCGACATTTTGGAAGGAGATGGAGCATCGGAAGATGTGTAAAATGCCACTGGGTCTATTTCATTTAGTGAGTCTAGCATTTTCTTTGGGGAGGATGGGGATTGAGACATTTTGTTTGAGAGAGAAAGTGAGAGAAAATGATAAATAAGGGTTTTGAAAGGCTTTAGAAATAAAGAGATTTGAAATGTGAAGAGATGGAGTGAAGAAAGGTTTTATAAAAAGAACTTGAAACGATGTGTCATGTCCCTGAGTAGATGTGTCGCTTGAACTTAAAGTGATGGGACAACGGTCAGAAGGGTCGATAGCTGACACGTGGAGATCTCAACGGTTCTCGTTTAAAAAATTTAAAAGAAATGTAAAGAGTGCTAACCTTGAGAGGGACCAGGTCCTCAACTGCAAATGAAATTTGATTCCTGAATGGTTCTGACCATTCTTCGCTCCAGTGATTTTTATGAGTGTATACCTGCAGTAGGTACATGGTTGATCTCACTTAAACAATACATTACAAGTAATGAGGATACCTGCCCTCCAGATCATAGTCAAAACAAGGATGGGATGCCTTTGGATTTGATTAAGTCGGTGCATATTCATCATTCCCAGCTTCAACATGTTACTCTCAAATTGATCATTGCTGAGAGCCTTGGTGAAGATATCTGCAATTTGTCTTTCGTCCTACAATACTACATGATGATGTTCCCCTTTTCAACATTATCTCTCAAGAAGTGATATCTGACATCAATATGTTTTGTTCTTTTGTGTTGAACTGAATTATTTCCCATGTTGACTGCACTGGTATTGTCACACATGAGAGGAATAATGTGAATATGAACTCCAAAATCCTTTAGTTGCTGCTTGATCCATAGGAGTTGAGCATAACAAGATGTATCTGCAACATATTCAGCTTTCGTAGTAGAGAAAGCTACTGAATTTTGTTTCTTAGTTCCCCAAGAGATGAGCGAGGATCCAAGAAAATGAGCCATCCCAGACGTTCTCTTCCTGTCAACCTGATATCCTGCAAAGTCAACATCTGCATACCCTACTAGTTCAAAGGAGTCACCTGCTGGATAGAATAGGACCAGGTCCCCTGTCTTCTTTAGATACCTTAGAATTCGCTTGGCCACCTTCAGATGTGATTCCCTGGGACATGCTTGGAATCGTGCACACATTCCTACACTAAAGACAATGTCAGGTCTACTAGCTGTTAGATACAATAGAGAACCAATAATCCCTCTGTATATTGTTTGATTCACTAGTGGATCAGCCTCATCCGTTCCCATTTTAGAGTTTATACCCATGGGGGTATCAATAGGCTTCGAGTCCACCATGTGAAACTTCTTCAATAGCTCCGTTGTGTACTTCTCTTGACAAATTGAAGTCCTACTTGAGGTTTGCTTGATCTGTAGGCCTAAGAAAAAATTCAACTCCCCCATCATACTCATCTTGAATTCATTCCCCATTAGAGTCGCAAATTCTTCACACACATTCAGAGGTGGCTCCGAAAATGATGTCATCCACATACACTTGAATAATCAGCAATTCTTGTTCCCTTTTCATTAAAAACAAGGTGTTGTCTATCTTGCCCCTATTAAAACCATTCTTCAATAGGAATTTGGACAGCCTTTCAGACCAGGCTCTAGGTGCCTGCTTTAGTCCGTACAGAGCCTTGTTGAGTTTGAACACATGATTTAGGAAGTCAGTATCCTCAAATACAGGTGGCTGTTTTACATTTACTTCTTCCTTCAGATCTCCATTCAAGAAAGCACTTTTGACATCCATCTAGAAGAGCTTGAAACCCATGAAGGCTACAAATGCTATGAGGATTATGATAGCTTCCATTTGAGCAACAAGGGCAAATGTCTCGTCATAGTCTATTCCCTCCTCCTGATTATAGCCTTCAACAACCAGTCTGGACTTGTTCCTAGTGATAATCCCATTTTCATCAAGCTTATTTCTATATACCCACCTGGTCCCTATGATGGTGCTGTCAGCAGGTCTTGGGACCATGTACCATACACTGCTCTGCTCAAACTGATGAAGTTCATCTTGCATTGAATTGACCCAGTCAGTATCTTTCAAGGCTTCTTTCACATTTTTGGGCTCAATGGTAGAGATGAAGGTTGAAAATGCAACTAGATTTCTTGTCTTTGACCTGGTTTGCATTCCAGAATTTAGAGGGGAAATGAGATTCTCAAGGGGGTGAGATGAACTGTGCTTCCACCCTGGTTTAGAGGCCAAGGGTTGGGGTTGAACCGTCTGTTCTTCTTCATCTTCAGAATCGTCATTCTCAAGAGGATAAGTTTCCTCTTGACTTGCATTATGAGACGGACCAGGTCCCATAGTAGGCTGGTCATCCTTCTTCATCTTCTCAGCTAAAATAGGATGAGCACCATCAAACTCTAGATTTTCTTTAGCTTCAGGCCTGTTAGCTTCAATATTTTGGACTTTGAGAGGTTCAATAAGATCATCATCGTCCTTCATCTCCAAGTTGTTCAGATCACCACTTTCATCGAAAATCACATGAACACTTTCCTCAATACATAGTGTTCTTTTGTTGAAGACTCTATAAGCTTTGATTAAAGATGAGTATCCCACAAAGATACCTTCATCACTTCTGGGATCAAACTTTCCCAAATCATCATTATCGTTGTTTAGCACAAAGCATTTGCACCCAAAGACCTTTAGATAACTGAGCTTGGGTTTCTTGTTGTTGAGAAGTTCATACGGAGTTTTGTTCAAGAGAGACCTGATCAAGCATCTATTAGTCACATAACATGCCGTGTTAACAGCTTTAGCCTAAAAGTTTTGAGGAAAATTAGACTCGATGAGCATTGTTCTAGCAATATTTACCAGAGTTCTATTTTTCCTTTCCACCACACTATTTTGTTGAGGTGATCTGGGAGCTGAGAAGTTATGCTTAATACCACTTTCTACACAAAAGGTATCAAGCTTCACATTTTCAAACTTGGTTCCATGGTCAGACCTGATTCCTGCAATCAAGCAATTGAGCTTGGTTTGCATCATCTTGAAAAATATCATCAGCACATCAGCTGTCTCAGATTTTGACTTGAGAAACATAGTCCACATGAATCTTAAATAGTCATCCATAATCACTAGGATATACTTCTTTCCGTTTCGACTTTGGATTTTCACAGTCCCGCACAGATCCATGTGTAGTAACTCAAGAACCCTTGAAGAGCTTACTTGCTTCTTTGGTTTGAATGAAGATCTGGTATGTTTCCCTTTGGCACATGCGTCACACATTTTGACATCACTGAACTTCAATTTTGGCAAACCATGTACCAGATCCCTAGATACAAGCTTGTTCAATAGAGATGAGCTCACATGACCTAGCCTCATACGCCATAGAACGACATTTTCACTTTGAGCACTGAGGCATGACAAATCGTCTCTATAAGTTGTTTGTAGATCTGCCACATACATGTTTTTCCGTCTTCTGGCCATCAGGGTCACCTTCTTGGTAGTCAGGCTGGTGACAATGCATTTGTCTGAAGAAAACTTGACTTCGTTTCCCTTGTCACAAATCTGGAAGACGCTGAGAAGACTGTAATTTAACCCACTCACATAGTAAACATTTTCAATGGAATCTTCAAGTGACTTTCCAACTCTTCCAACTCCAAGGATGTATCCCTTCTTTCCATCGCCAAATAAGACACCTCCACCTTGAAGTTCCTTGAGTGAAAGGAAGTTTTTGGCGCTCCCAGTCATGTGCTTAGGGCATCCACTATCTATGAACCAGCACTTAGTGCTACTTCCTTCACCCCCTGCAACACATATCACTTATTAGATTTGGGAACCCACTTCAATCTGAGTTCCTAGTAAGCTGATAAGGGTGGAATTAGAGTGTTTCTTTCCCAGTGAGGCAGGTTTGTTTTTTTCTTGTTCAAGGATTTAAGAATAGGACCATGTCCCCTTCTTGGAGTTGTCTTCTGTCTAGCATAGATTGAAAACTTTTCTTGAGAGGCTTTCCAGGCAGGACAGTCCCCTTTCAAATGGCTATTTTGACCACAATGAAGACATATTAAATTGTCCGACACAGAGACATATTTACTGTGGGGATTGTAAGGAGGGGTGATGTTCAGGCTACCTAATCCCTTTCTGTTGTAGTTGCTTTGACAGGTGATTTTGGAAAGTAGATTGGTGGAACTGGTCCATTTTAGATAAATTTGAAGTTCTTTTTTAAGACAGACCGGGTCCCTTTCCATCTGATCATTTCTTTCCCAGGCTAGAGTAAGTCTGGTTTCAGTCGTATCCAAACTAGCTTCTAGCTCTGCTTGCAAGTTAGTAGCCTCCCCCTTTCTTTTTCTAGATTTCTCAATCATTAGACTCAATTGTTCCTTGAGTTCTAAGTTTTCAGATTCTAGAGCCATTACTTGTTCCTCAATAACTAACGTGTGCACAGTCAACACTGTTCTTTCTTCACTCAGACTATCTAGATTGCTTTTCATAGAGTCCTTTTCAGCGGTTAACTCTACTACAGAGTCAATTAAGACACTAACTAGGTTTCTCAGCCTTCAAATAGACTAAGTATTCAAGTTTTGTTTAAGATCAATGAGAGTTACCGTTTCTTCATCATCTTCGTCATCTGATTTCTCCATGAGAGAAAACATGCCATCAAATATGTTGGCATCATCTTGAACAACCAGCATAGATACATCATCAGGACATTCTGATTCTTCTAGCTCACTTGAAGAATCTCCCCAAACAGCAAGAGCCTTCTTCACAACGTAGTCAGCTGTAACTTTTCTTGCATTTTTCTCAGGTACCAATTCCCTTTTCTTGTCTTTTTCACCTCCAGGTCTTTGATACTCTTTGTTTTCAGCTTTGAGTATTGGGCAATCTCGTATGAAGTGCCCCGCCTTTCCGAACTTGTGACAAAGATCATTGGTAGTTGCAGCACGAAGGAGATTCCCTCTTCTCTTGAACCCTCCATGTTTTCTCACAATTTTTTGAAATCTCTTAGTGAGATAAGCCATGTCATCCTCTACACTAGAGTCATCTCCAGACTTGATTTTGAGAACTAGAGACTTGTCTTTCTTAGCTTCCTTCTTTGAGGTGTCCTGATTTTTGTTCATTTAATGAGTTTTGAGATTTCCAATGAGAGCATCCATCGTCAGAACCTTGAAGTCCTTTGCTTCAGTTATAGCATCTACTTTACTTGCCCATGACTTGGGAAGAATTCGAAGAATCTTCCTGACCTGCTTACTAGAGCTAATGGGTTCTCCCAAGCTTCGTAACTCGTTGGTTATAGATGAAAACCTTTTATGCATGTCGTGAATGCTTTCATCCTCCTTCATTGTGAAGTTCTCATATTGGGTAGTCAGCATATCCACCTTAGACTCCTTCACCTGCTATGTCCCTTCATGAGATGTTCTTAGATTGTCCCAGATTTCCTTTGCCGATTCACAAGCAGAGATGTTGTTGTACTCTTCAGCACCTATACTACACACTAACAACTTCTTAGCTCTGTAGCTTTTCTTGATCTTCTTTCTGTCTGCCTCGTTGTACTGTTGGCGAGTCTTTGGAACAACTTTTGTGATTTCACCATCTTTCACTTCTACGGTTGGAATGAAAGGTCCATCAAGTACTATGTCCCATAACTCGCTGTCCTCAGCAATAAAATAGTCGTGCATCCTTGTTTTCCACCAACTGTAAAACTGAACATTGAAACGAGGAGGTCTTGTTCAAGATTGTCCTTCTTCGAGGTTCAGTGGAGCAGCTACTCTTTTATAAAAAAAATCTCTCTTGGTATTAACCAGCTAGAGAGTACCTGCTCTGATACCAATTGATAGAATGCGTGCGTCCACTCTCAGTCAATGGACCAGGTCTCTTGACTCAATAAGAACAATAACGAAGAGTAAATAATAACAAAAACACAACACAAGCAGTTTACGTGGAAACCGCCTTGCTCAAGTGAGTAAAACCACGACCTGTCACACAGGATTTTCAACTGTTACCACTATTTTTCCTTAAGCAAAACTGAAACCTAGTTACAACCAAAGTGAGAAAAAACTATTAATCTCACAACCAAGTAATAACTCTATTACCTGAAGAGCCTAAGCAGATGTCACACTGCCCACTAAGCTATCACCACTAGACAACTTAGGATTCAACTAAGCAACACACAGGTTTCCCACTAAACCACCCATTCTAGATGACTTAGACTTTGACTAAGCAACAAAACGATGCTTCCCACTAAATCAATTACCCTTAACCGATTTAGACTTTTCCACCAAAACACAATATATGAATCCTTTATAGATTTAGGAACAGATTTACAATGTATGTGTAGAAGAAATAATCCTAAGACAACTAAGCTTGTAGCTCTATCAGGTCTTTGTTATTCTAGAGGATGATTCTTCACTTTTGTTAGCCTTTGCAAGAGTTCTTGAGAGTTTTTCAAGTTGCAAAAGCTAAAGTTATGACTATTGGACATAATCTTTATGAAGAATAGTCATAACCTTCGAGGCCATGACATTGGCTGAGGTTTCTGCCATTTCTGCCACAGTTGGAGACTGTGCACCAACTAATTGTACTTTTTTCCAACATGGCAGTTGTGTGTATATTTGCGTCGGGGATCAGGTCGGGATCAGGTCCGTTTACAAGGTCCGTGGGTTTCATGGTTTGTTAAATAATCAAAACTACAACTAACATACAGGGTAAAGAAGTTGAATTGCCACCTCTTATATTATATATATGCGTGCAATATAAATAAGTTTGTCATTTAACTTGATTTTAGTTGACATATGTATCCTCCAACTTTGAGTGTGCACAAGTAAATACTTAAACTTGTGTAAAATTGAGTAAATAGACCCATTTGTCCTATGTGGCATCCAGGGGCGGACCCACATAGGGTTGTCCAGGTGCTCGAGCACCCATTCAGCTCATATCGAACTATATATACTTATATAGAAATTCAGGCAGTATCGTATAAAATAAAAGGCGACCACCCAATAAACATATGGCTTAGTTGTTGTAGTGGTACTAAGTGGGTGCTCAAAGTCATATATTTCTTTAATGCCCAAGTTCAATTTCCTCTAGTGGCATTTTTTTTATGTTAAAAATATAGTTAGAACCATAGCCGTAAAATCCTAGATCCTCCATTGGTGGCATTCTACATGGATATTTTGTATCCTATGTGACGTCCTACATGCATTATGCCAAGTAGAACGTATGTGTCTACTTGTTCATTTTCATATAAGTTTAAGTGTCTACTTGTGCACACTTAAAGTTGGAGGATACATATGTCAACTAAAGTCAAGTTAAACGATATATTTATGTATTATCCCTATTATATAATGTTAGTGTAATATACCACAAATATAAGGATTTCGTTGAGTGTCTATTGGTAACAACCTATCTACCTAACTAGATAGAATTTTTTTGGAGGTGGCTCATAACCTAGAAACCCTAAAAAACCAATCTTTGGTGGCAGCCAATGACCGAGATGGCTATCCCCTCCGGTGGGAATACACCACTAGAACTCCATTAATACCTGAACATACCACAAAAGCAAGTCAATCAGATCGACCTATATTGAGATATGCAACTTTGATTAAACCTAAACTTCTTAATCCTAGTTGCATGAAAATCTCCCCTAAGCCTATAGTGATAATTCAAGGAGAACCAAACATCACATGGAAGTCGTGAGAAGTACGAAGTCTTATCATACAAGAAAATTTGCAATACGCGATAATCAAAAAGTTTTCGTATGGGAAATTGGAGATAGGAGAGTTAAGAAAGGCAATCCCAAGCAATGTGGAATCAAAGGTGAATGTGTAATTGGAGTCCTGGACTCGAGACATATCTTGATAAGATTATCGTTGCTGGAAGATTATGTTCAATTGCAATCAACCACTTGGTACTATGTCAAGGCTATGCAGATGTATTGGCAGATGCAAACTTTGAAGTGGGATCCATGGTTTGAACTAATTGTGGAAACCACAATTAGAGTAGAAAGGATATCGATGTCTGATCTACCATTGATTGTTTTAGTAAAAGAAGCAATATTTTCAATTGCCTCAGTTATGGGGAGACCCTTAATGATAGATATGACCAGTAAGAATCAAACCTAGTTGTGCAAAAGTGAAGGTAGAAGTGGACTTAGTAGCCTAATTACCCCAAAAAGTAAAGATCAACGATGAATATGATAATACATGGGAAGTAAAATAAAAGAGGATCAAGATTCAGTATGATTACATGCCTAAATATTGTAAGGATTGTAGCCTACAAGTACATAATTAGGATAGTTGTTGGAATATTCATCCAGAACTTCATGCAAGGGAGGAAAAAAGGGAGAAGGAAAACGAAGAGGTGAATAAACAAGTTACGAGATCAACAACAAATCAAAAGAAGGTTTTATCAAGTGGAAAAGTATTAGGAAACAATTATCCAAATTATCAGTGATTAACGAGAAAGAATAAGTACAAACAATAGATATTGACATGTGATAGGGGAAATGAATGATAAAGAAATGAATAAACTCGAAATACAAATACTTTTGAGTCCTTGAATGAAGTAGAAGAAGAGAAGGTAGATGAAAACCAACAGGATAATGGTAAGGAGCATATGCTAAGTACTAAAGAATGGATTAACCAAAACTTTCAACAAAATCCAGAGGAAGAGAAAAGTAGAAATGGAGCAGAAAAGACTTGTATGAGCACATGTTCACGCAATTAAATAGAAAAGGAAGAGAGCCAAAATGATCAACAATCAAAACATAAGGGAGAGAGTCAAAGGCAAAATACAATGGATGGAATGGAGGAAGACCAAGAAAAGAATAGTGGTTCAATAATAGTTGTCACTCCCCGAGCCTACACCCTGGACCTGACTGGCACTCGAGAACCATTGTTGGCCCCAAGCGAACCCTTGGCCTGACTTACTTACTCAGCGGAAGACTATATGCATATTTATAATGATCAAAAGCACTATACTCACTTGAATAATATCATAACTTAGAATGCTCAAAAGTCAACATTCAACTTGGGCAAAATGGCAACCTCAAGTCTCAAAAACATAAGCCAATAATAAAGTAGTGACAAATGAATTTAACTAACTGACTGTCTGTCTATGAAGACTCTAAACAACTGACATGGATGTTGGGACAAATCCCACAACATCCTAATGAACTAATAAATAACTTAAAGAAATTAAAAAAGAAAGTCCTCTAGAATGCAAGAAGTCTCACCAACTGACTCTAGAGTGCTCACTGGATCAACGATTCGCTGGATGCCGATCCTAGTTACTCGTGTCTGCATCATAATAAGATGCAGGCCAACAGGCATCAGTACATTGTAATGTACGGGTATGCAAGTTGGAATGCTAAACACAACTTAAGCTTGAAAAGAAACTGAAAGGAAAACTGAAGAACTTACCTTGCTCTACTCAACTCAACATAACTAAACTCATTTCAATATAAAACAGTTCAAAACAAGTGCAATATAAAGAAAAGCCATTTAAAACATGATGTCAACTCTGTGTGTATGCAAAGATACACTAAAACTCGGAAATGGATGTAAAAATACAAATAACTGTGTATATAAGAATACAATTAACTTCTGTGGGAGTTTCTCTAATTGACAACCATCACTTAAGAGCTATAGTGATGATACATCATTTTACCTCACGCTGCCAAGGCATCTTATACCTTGCCAAGGGTATAGGACCTGAACTATTACGTGGATCCATTAGTCTATGCTAAAAAGCACTAAGGGTTCATGTAAAAAGTATGGCCCTTTTCTACCCATGATGGCTACATAGTGTATAGGGGCTGTGAGTTCTCTGAACGGTTCCCTATATCGGTGCTCAATACTTCTCCCAAAATATGATACTAGCTCTTTATGTTTAAAAACATACTTCTTCTGTGATTTGAGATTAGTGCTCAAAAACTTAGCTCAAAGGCTATCCTTGGAAATCAAAGTTTCCCCTCTTGCTTCACTTAAAAAGCGATTACTCTTTTCTGAAAACTAGCCCGAAGGCCCTTTGGAAATCGAGATTTCCTTTCTTGTTTAAATGTGAAAACATTTTAAACCCTTTGGGAATACATAGTCCCCATATACTTTTGAAGAAATGGACTTCAACCTTTAAGTCTTAAAATAAAGTTAAAACATTTGGAAAAGACTTTTGGAAAACTCTAAGATCTTCTCTTGACTTTGATCTTAACTGCTCTTGACTTGACTCTTAACTGGTCCTTGAATTGAATTATGGATTCAAGGATTTTGATTTGTGATTGGAAAGATCTCATGATGTTTAGGAATGATTTTAGATGGCTAAACATGAGAAAAGACCAAAAAATCAATATTTGAGGGTGGATCCGTGACGCGAAGGGGCATTTAAATTTTAGTTTCGAAAATAACTTTTGAGGCAAAATGCTCTGTGGCTGCTCCGCTCTGTGAAATGATTTTTTCCAGATTTAGGGAATGGCACCGCGACGCGGAGGCAATGCCAAATTTCGACCGACGAAATTTCTTCTTCGATTTCCAGCTCTAAACCCTATAAACTCCAGGGGTTCTTCCCCCAAATACTTAGAATCAATTATATGTTCAAAGTACATCAGATTCTACTCAAAATCAAACCTAAAAACATGAATCAATCTCAAGAAACTCCAATCAACACAACCCACAAGAATTCAAATGAAAATTTATCAAGAACTCAAGGGTTTACTTTCAAATCTAATAACTTCGCTGAAATTGAATCATGATTGACGCGTGGGTGAACTGACCCAACGCTATGTGATCTCACATACCTTGTAGGGATCACCCCCGATGAAATCCACAGGCTAATCTCGACGAATCTTAAACGAATCTAGAATGTTCTTCTCTTTTCTCCTTTCTACAAGCCCTAGCGTGAAATTCACCTTTCTAAAACTGACTGTAATCTGACTTTACCCCAATTAAACTTCTAAAATGAATTAATTAAGTTAGGTAAGAAAAAGACCAAACTACTCTTCAAAAATCCGGATTTGGACTTTCTTAATTCCAACAGCCCAACTTCCAAAGGGCATAACTTACTCATACGAACTCAAAATCGCGCAAACTCAGCAGCGTTGGAAAGATCATTCCAAGATATTTCCTACCATATCTGTAAGTACCTCTAACTCATCCTGAGCTAGAAGTTATAACTGTTTGAAGTTGGCCAAAACTCATTTTTTCCTAACTTTAGATAAATTTCCAGATTTTCATTATTTCCTAAAATGACTATTTCCAGTTCTTAGCTTCTTCCTAGCTATTTCAAATTGTGAGATGTTACAATAGTGGTAGAGGATGAAAGCAATATGGTGAGACCATTGGCCATACAAGTGGATAACCAGGTGGAAATATGTAATATTGGGGAGGAAACTTGGACCTAGAGGATCTAGATGATGCCATTAAAAAGGTAGCAATTGAAGGGAATATTCCCCCAAAACAAATAAATAAGATGAAAATTAACCTAGGTAAACAGAAGAAGAAAGGGTCATGGGAAAGACAGCTCCAGATAACCACCGGGCAAATAAGATGTACGAGCTCCGAATCCAATAATTCTTCTTGAATGCTCTCGTATGAAATATAAGATCAATGAATACCCAAAAGGCATTTACTAGACTAATCACTTTACGGAGGAGAAAATAATTTAGTTTTATTGGGTTGATGGAACCATTTCTAGATGTGCAAAGATTAGAGGAATATAAAATTTGATTAGGAATGCGCCATGCAGTGGAAAATACAAATGGAAAGATATGTTCATTTATGGATGAGTCATTAGAGTTTGAAGTAGTGGTGGACGAGGAACAACAAATTACATTGAGGGTGGGGAACTGATTTCACGTATCAAGACACTTCATCCAATACTAAGTGCCAACAATCGTTAGTCAGTAATAGAACCCAACTAAATGAGTTGGGGTTGAATCCCATAGGGAGTGGTAGGTGATTGAGAATAAGGAGCGAAGTACGAATATGTTCAAGTCAATCATAGGAATGGATATTTATGAATAAAAACATATTTCAAATTAGGGGTTGACACAAGTGTCAAATAACATGGGGTTTTTTTATTGTAATGATCCACTACAATAACAGCAAATAACACGAATTAACAAGTAATGAGATGGGTTCTTGGGATGTGATTGGATTATAGTCTAAGGTAGACAAATGGGTAATTGCAACTGATAGTAAATAGTTGTAAATCAGTGAATAAGCTAAACTTTAGTGGAGATAAACTTTCTCTCCAAGAATTTGCCCGGAATCAAATTGGTTTCTCTCGAACACCAACAAGTAGCAATTAAGAACAACCTACGCTTTAGTCCATTCACTCTCTCGAGCGGAATGTGTGGAAAAGGGTTTAGGATTCACTCTCTCGAGCTGAACCCATGACAACCCAATACCCATAGACCATCAATTCAGTAATCTTGATTTTAAAACCTCTTTCTCGAGCAAGCCAAAAACACGAAGTTAGAGTTGCATTTGCAACTACAACCCTTTAAATTAAACCACAATTACTGATTGAAATCACTTTTAAACAACATTTAAACTATCAATTAGCAATACGCATAAGCTAAATCAACCCATAATCACACCCCAAAAATTGGAGTTTTAGCTAGACATCATAAAAAGATAAAAATCGTTACCAAATTATGTTTCCATCAACTGGGTAAGATTAATTTCGTCTTTACAAAGGTCCAAGTTGAAGAATCAAAGACCCACTTCCAATTTCTCAAAAATGAAGAACTTTAATTCTTCAAAGTTAAGGAAAAGTTTGTCTCAAAACTCAGAGTTCTAATTCCAAAACTGAAATATTCTATATTATGAAAATTGATACTAAACTAAATATTCAAAAATGTATTTATATTCACCAAAAATATGTTGCGAAGGTCCATTCGGCGCAGTAAGTCGGGATCGCCGATTAACTCGGCTATCTACCCTTTGGTCAGTTCTATCGTCTTTTTGTTTTTGCCTTCAGCATCCTCAAGTTCTATAACTTTGGTCGATCCAACACTGCATCACAGAACCACTCGGCGACTCGCAGACTTCTCATTTCTCTCGCCGACTTGATTTTTTCCTTCAGGGCTTGACACACTAGATCTTTAGGCGAGGTAATAACCACTCGGCGATTCGACCAATGGATTAGACGATCAACATTCCTTCCTTTCTTCGTTCTTTCAGCTACCTTGTTCTTTTTGCTCTTTAGTATCCATGCTTTGTTCCTCAATCCAAATACCTGAAAATCAAGGATTTTTCATCAGTTATTGGCATAAAATAAGCATTTGAGGACACCAAATCTATCCAAATAAAACCCTAAATGAATCCAAATCGCGGACTCATTAGGAACCACTCTCAAGGTATAGAGGTTATGGTTACATTAGTATATGCAAAGTGCACAAGGATCGATAGATTAAGTTTATGGGAGTCGCTGGAAAATCTAGTTGAAACTATGCATCCACCTTGGTTAGTACGGAGATTTTAACATTATTACCAATGAAGGCGAAAAGCTAGGAGAGCTTCAAGTAACTAATGATGAAGTGGAGCAGTTCAATCATTGTATTAATCTTTGTAATGTCACGACTCGAGCCTACACCCTAGACGTGACCGCACTCGAGAACCATTGCTGGTCCCCAAGCGAACCCTCATCCTGGCTGACTATAAGCGGAAGACTAACTTAAGCATACAAAGTTTAAAAAAGAATAAAATTCATGAAAAACTTAAATACAAGCTTTAACTCAAAAGAAAACTCTAAATAATATAATATATTTAACTCACCCCAAAATGGGCAACTTAAGTCTTTAAAACATATAATAAAAAAATGAACACACTTCTGAAACATACTATCTATCTATGAATCCTCTAAACAACAAAGATGGAAGTCGGGACAAGACCCACAACCTCCTAACAACTGATATAATTGAAAAGTAAATGAAATCCTCCGGAAGCAAGGAGGCTCACCGTAGCTAACTCGAACTCCATGTGGTATCAACGAAGCTCTTGTTGATGACCCTGAATACCTGTATCTGCATCATGAAAGGAATCCACTAGTCTTTACTAAAAAGCACTTAAGAAATCATCTAAAAAGTATGATCTTTTACTACCCATGATGGCTACATGGTTTATTGAGACTTGAGTTATTATGAACTCGTATCCCCATATCGGTGCTCAATACTACTCCCAAAAATATACTTAGCTCATATGTTTTTAAAACAAAACTTATTCCTTGGTTTGAGATAATTACTCAAAACTTAGCTTAAAAACTCTTCTTGGAAATCAGTGTTTTCCTTCTTGTTCAAATGTGAAAACATTTTAAACTCTTTGGAAATACATAGTCCCCATATACTTCTTTGAAAAAATGAACTTCATTCTTTACTTTGTACTCTTTACTCAACTTGAACTTTAAGTCTTAAAACAAAGTTAAACCGTTTGTAAAAAACTTCTTAAAATATGGTTCATGCTGAATTATGGTAGTGAACGACTCAATGCAAGGTTTTCAATAACCATAAATAAAACTCAATACTTGGAACTCAAGAATTTCAATGATACTACTCATTTCAAGAATGCTCAACTCAGAGGGTTCATGTGGAATTATGATCATGAACTACTCAACTCAAGGACTTGAAGATACTTCTCTTCTCAAGACTGTTCGACTTATAGGGTTTATGCGGAATTATGAGCATGAACAATTCAATTCAAGGACTTCATGGGTAACATGTAATATTCTTATGATTAGAAATATAATCTTAGAGGGGATTAGAAAGTCAATACTCAAAACTTAGAACTTGAAGATACTACTTCTCTCATAGGTACTCAACTGATAGAGTTCATGCGGAAGTTATGGCATGAACGACTCGACTCAAAGGTCAAAATATCAATTAGGAGCTCATGTATACGACTCTTCTCATTCTCATACTTACTTACTCAAAACTTAACTCAAATCGATGATGGATCTCAAAGGACTCACAATTGAACTCAAATACTTTCTTAAACTCTACTCTTAATTCTCTCTTGAACGTGAATTATGAATTCAAGAGTTATGGTTCATGGTATGAAGGATCTAGGTGATAGTGTAGACTCATGAATATATTCTCCTCACTCTCATGCTCACTTACTTGAGTCTTGAAACAAATTATTAGAAATTGTAGAAGACTCCTCAAAAGGACTCAACGAGACTCTCTTAAAATGTTCAGAAGAACTCTTAAAACTTAACTCTTAACTTTACCTTGAACTTAAATTATTAATTCAAGGTTATGATTCATGTTATGAAAGATTCCTAAGTGCTTAGAAGTAGTTTAGAGTGATTAGAATTAAAGAGAGTGAAGGTGCACTTAAAAGGGAATCAAACGGGACAACCGACGAAAAAATGAGTAGGGGCAGGCGACCCTGGCGCGTTCCAAGCGGGGGGAGCCAGCCCCTAACTTCAGAAACTGCATATGGGCACACTGCAGGGGCGCCGCCCCAGCCTTTTGGGTGCATCTGGGGCGCACCTCCCCAACCTCTCCCCAGCCAAGTTTGACGAATTTCACCTCTCGTTTTCTGATCCTAAATCGCTTTTAATCGATTTCTTTTCTCAATTATTTCTTAGATTCAATTACCCAACCTAAGTACACACTAATCCACTCAAAACAATCACTTTCATCTCAAGAAATCATCAATACCCTAACAAAACAAGATTTAGAATGAACTTCAAGAACACCTATTAAGAACTTAAATCCTTCAACTTTTAAGAATGAAATTACACTGAAAATAACATGTTTGGTGTGTGGGTGAACAAACCCAACACTATGGAAGCTTACATACCTCTTACAGATCAAACCCATGGCAAAAATCCGCGACAAAACTCATGAACCTCGACGAACGCCTTGATCTTTTCCTCTTTTCTCCTCTTATCTCTTCTTAAACTCTCAACTAAAACCCTAAGCGTATATTAGGATTATAAAACTGAACCTAATAATATTAGACCCCTAAAACATTACTAAAAATGAATTAAATCTGATTGGTAAGGAAAAGACCAAAATATCCCTCTAAAATCCGGTTTTGACTTTCCTGAGATAGGTGTTATGGTCGTTTGAAGTCAACCCAAAACTCATACTTAAGCATAACTTGTAAAATTTCAGATTTTACTATTTCCAATTTAGTTCTTTTTTGGAACTCAAGGTGTTACATTTAGCGACCTTAACACTTAAGAAATTTTTAATTCCTTGGTAAAATCTCATTCACTACGAAGAACGGTTCAAGTCTTAGTTCAACTTTTTTTCTGGGTGTTACAATATCTCCCATTTGGGATCATTCATCCTCGAATGACGACTGTATTGGGTATGGAATGGGGTTACTCTTACTAAGGTCTGAGTCTAATGGTATGCTCTTGCTATATTTAAGCTTAACCCAAATCCTTAAGTTCGGGTTCTAAACCTCTGTAGGGAGTCTCGTCCCAAAACTATTACTCTTTACCACCACATTGGGCTCATATCAAGAACCACCTAATGTTTAACAACACCACATTCAAGCTTAGTACTCTAACAATTCCATGGACTCCTACTAACCAGCTCCTTAAGAAACTCTCAACACTTTACTTGATTTCTCATCTTATGATCTCCCCCTGAGGTCTAAAGCTGACATTTGAAGGCTATGAACCTATTCCACATTGACAACTCAATTATGCTATCTAGGCACACATGGTTAATGCTCTTTTTACTCTTGTGACTTCTTAATGCTCTTTTTACTCTTGTGACTTAGTCACACTTCACTGCCCTTATCTAAAGGTTAGGATCTCTCACTAGTACTACTCATATCTATTGCAACTAATCACCTCAATTCCTCACCTACTCTATTTCAAGTCTTCTAGATAAAATATCAAGACTAACATCATCACCCACATGTTTCCATTCTCTGGATCACGACACTCATCTCAAATTCAAGCTTAATGTTCATTACTAAACCCAAATATCAATATGATTGCTCGCCTACTATGATATACCCTATTACTTGATCAATTCTATAATCTTATGAACATCATGACCCTCTCAAACAAATCATAAGCCTAGATTAGATCTATCAATTTATGAATACTACTACTCTTTTATTCAACACTTACACTTGGTCATTACTAACACAATGACACATCATCATAACCCCTTTCTAGTTAAGATATACTCTAAATCATCTTGACTTGCTAATGAGTTCACGATTTGGACTCTTTTAGGGCTTTATTTTGATAGATATAGTGTCCTCAAATGCATATTTTGTGTAAATAACTAATGAAAATCCTTGAGTTTCAGGTCTTTGGACTAAGAGACTAAGCATAGACACTATTTGGTAGAAAGGAACAAGACAGCTGAAAAAAATGAAGAATAGACAGTTTGAGGATCGCCTAAGCCATTAGGCAAGTCGCCGAATGGCTATAGTCTCGCCTAATGTTCCAGTGTTCCAAGCTTTGAAGAAAAAAATCGAGTCGGTGAGATAAAGGAGCAATAAGAGAGTCGCCGAACGATTCCGCGATGCAGATTCCATCGTCCAATGTTATAGAACTTGAAGTTGATGAAGGACAATGCAGAAAGGCGATGAACCAGACCAAAGGGCGGATCGCCGAGTAGATCGACGATCCTGACTAACTACATCGAGTGATCCTTCGCAGCACACTTTTTGACAACTATAAATACATGTTTGAATTTTTAGTTTAGTATCAAGTTTTACATTTCAGAAACAAATTTTTAGAAGTACTCAGTTTTAGAACTTAGTTTTTGGGAGACAATTTTTTTCTTAGCTTTGAAGTGTTAAAGATTTCCATTTTCTAAGCAATTGGAAGTGGATATTGAAAATTCTTCATCCTTGACGTGTGTAAACACAATATTTATCGTACCCATTTGATGGACACACTTTTTGGTATCGATTTCTATCTCTTTATTATGTTTAGCTAATTGATTGTTTATTCGCTATTTAGAGGTTATTTCATTCAGTAGTTATATTTGAATTAAATGGGATTGTAGTTGCAAATACAATTTTATCTTCATGTTTTTGACTTGCTTGAGAGAGAAGTTTTAAAACCAAAACAACTAAATCGATAGTCTATGGTTATTGGGTTGTTGTGGGTTCAGCTCGAGAGAGTGAATTCTAAACCCTCTCCCACACATTTAGCTCGAGAGAGTGAATGGACTAAGGTGAAGGTTGTGCTTCATTGCCGCTTATCGGTGTTCGAGAGAAACCGATTTGATTTGGGTTAAATTGTTCAAGAGAAAATTTACCCCCACTAAAGTTTAGCCTAGTTACAAATTTGCAATGAGTTACTATCAATGACATTAACCGGTTGTGTATTTTAGCCCATATTCCTATCACATCCCAAGAATCTCATCTCCCTATTTGCATTTTCGTTTTAGTTGTCATTTTAGTTGATAATTGCTTACAAAACCCACTTTGATAATTGACACTTGTGTCACCCTTTAATTTATCATGTTTTTCTTCGTAAATGTCTATAGCTATGATTAACTTGAACACATTTTTGCTTTTCTATTAATTCTCAATTACAAACCGCTCTCTTGGGACTCGACCCCAACTCACTAGTTGGGTTATATTACTATTGAATGACTGTGGACACCTAGTATTGGATGAAGTGCCCAGATACGTCAAATCAAAATGGCACCGCTGCCGGGGAGTGGTATTACTTGAGAATTTCTAGTTATGTTGGATTTGGTTCTTGTTAGTTATAGTGATACTTATTTAATTTTTAGTTTCAGTTTTGTTTTGCTTGTTCATGTATTGCAACAAGAAAGATGAGCGTGAATGGTAATTATAGGTATCAAACAAATCACCCCCTTTTGTAATTATTGAATCTTAGGGACAACCTCTTAACGTTCAAACAAGTGTGGAGTGAAACTATCCATGAGATGTGGCCTAGGTTTAAGGCATTACTACATCAGTGCCCAGCTCATGAGATGCAAGATAAATTGCTGTTGGAATGCTTCTATCGGGGGCTTGGCTCCGAAAATAGAAGCATTGTTGATCAACTATTTGCAGGTTGTTTAGTACAACAACCCTATGAAGTGGTTGCCCAACTCCTTGATGGAATGATTAAGACCAACAAGGAGACAGATAAAGATCAATAATGGGCCGCCCTGTTGACTCAACTGGATGTTTTGTCCAAGAGAGTCATGGAATTGGAAGCACTGTTCGCTAAAAAGGACAAGCACTTTCCCCCTCGCGAGCGTAAAAAGGTGCAAAATCAGGAGGGTGGACAAAAAGATGAGGTTCTCTCACTCATTCTACACAAGATCGAAGAGTAAGATAGGGTGTTGAATGAGATAAAAGAGAATATCTTAATAATTAATCAGACAACAACTTCCCATTCCATGATCATTCAGCTGCAAGATACCCGTATAAACCAAGTGATGTCGTGTCTCTACCTACAGCATAAAGAGGGGTTGCCTAGTGATACTATGGCCGACCCCAATAATAAGGTTTAAGGGTTGACTTACGTCGTGCCACGACGTTAACTAAGGCACTGCTTGGGAGGCAACCTAAGATACTTTTTTTTTTTTGCTTTTTCTTTACTTCTGTTTTAAAAATAACGGTGTGTTGATTGTGCAAGTTAAAATGTGGAAAATGTTTGAAAATTACAGGTTGGCGAGCTAAATGTTCTAGACGGTGCATCGCTGAAAAGGTCGGCAAGCCCGACCTAATCCGTCGTTTGACTCAAGACATCTTCAAAATGGAGTTTGTAAAACTCGGCGATCCCATGAAATCATTGGCGAATCGCCGACCAGGTCGACGATCCCGACGTAGACCGTCGTTTGGACCCTCACATTAACTAGAGGTTTTGGAAAACTCGGCGAGGTAAGTGAACACTAGGCGTGTCACCGAGTGGCTCGGTGAGCACGACTAACGTCGCCGAATGGGTGAGAACTAGACGGTTTTAAAGGCCAATGGTTTCAAAATTTTAAAATCTTCACTTTCAAATTCACCAACTCGCACCTAGTTAGTATTTTCAATATTTTTGCATTCCATAAGTATTTTGGTTGTTGATTGGTGCTTGAATTTGGATTACATTGCCGCCTAGCGTTTCAATTTCCTTTTTTTATTGGCATTTGAGGTTGGTTTTCCGAACACCGCATTTATTTTTTGTAATTTGTACTCTTATGCAAGCAATTATGTTATTGAAGTGTGTTGTGCCTCTCTAATAGGATTAGATTGTTTGAATGCTTGATTTGAATTACTAATCTTGCCCGTAATGCTTATAGTGTCAATTTCCTATGTTCTTCTGCTTTGAGATTGGTTCATACTTGTTGGGTTGTGCTTGCATGTCATTGAGTTTAGTTGGGTGAAGTCTAAGTAACCCGTATTTGTGTCAAACGACATAATTTGCCTAATATAGACTGGGTGACTTTGTTCTTAAGGGCAAATGGCATCAATTGGCCAAATTTGGCAAAACCGGGGGAAGTTTGAGTATTCCGGGGTAATGGGTGCTATGAGTATAGTCTTAATTTAACTAGTGCATGCTTTGATTTTATTTTCGGGGGTTGCGGGGTTGAATTCAAGAAGTTGGGTTGAAAGTAGGCACGTAGGGTCGTTTGGCGAGTTGGGTCGTGCTCGCTGAACCACTCGGTGGTTCGCCGAAGTTCCCCATCTCGCCATTAATTTCATGCTTTAATTGATGATTGGGCTTTGTAACTTTTGGTGAGAAGCCTGAGGTCGCCGAAGGTACTTGGCGACTTGTCGAAAGATTTCTTGATCACCTTTTGTCTGCACCTCTGAACCATTTTTGTACTGTAACTTTCAGCGAGCTGAACCTTGTTCGCCGAATGTTTCGGCGATTCACCGAAAGACCTCTCCCATCGCCGACTTGCCGCAACTTTTAAGCCAATCCTTTCGGCGAGCCCGATCCAGCTTGCCAAAGTGATTCGGTGACTCACCGACTGGTTCAGCGAGTCTTTCTGCAACAGTGTTACTATAAATTTGATCAAGTGGAGAACCCACACCACTATAATCTATTCCAGCGGCTGATGGATAAAGACAATTCTGGAGGAAGCTCATGCACTCTCATCTGTCTGATTCAGCCAACATGGGAGGTAATGTATCTGTCTCTCATGTGCTAAATGCTCACAACACAGGTAATATTCATACGCCTCAAATGAATGAACCTAAGGAAGAATGGATAGTCGATACTGGAGCAACTTTCCCACAAAGGAATGTTAATGGCTAGTAGAGGAATTGTTAAAGTTTCTGATAAGAGGGTGTATTTACCAAATGGAGAAACAGTAGATGTTTCACATATTGGTTATTGTGGAATAATGAATGGAAAGGTGTTGACCAATGCAGTAATACTCTTGACTTGTCCCCTCTAGGATATAACAGTCCAACAACGTCGTACAACTCAAGCAACTCTGGATTAGTTGAAGAGTCCATAATTCCATATAAAAACACCTTCCTTTCACTGCTACACACTACAATATTATTTCACACTTCTCATCTTTTTTGGAATACTTCACAAAGGAAGAAACACCACTATTTATAGTTAAAGAAATCTTTCATATATAGAATGAAGGGTAGTGATGTGGGTAGATAAATGAGATAGAACTTACATAAATTATAAGAAACTAATGGTCATATGAATTACAAGAAACTAATGACCATGAAAGTTACAAGAACTAAAATGGTCATATTAATTACAAGAACCAATAATTATCCTCCACCACAATTTATACCAACTAACATATACACTTAATATTTTATTTTAATAATAAAATGCATATACACCACCTTATTATAATTAATATAAAATAAGGCAATATATAGGAAGCAAATGGGGAATAGAGACAAAGTAATTAAAAGGAGGAGGACACTAGGATGTTAGTGAGCAGTTGAATTTTGTGTCGATGCGACCAATGGTGTAGTCACAATTACATGTGCAGAGAAGAGAACCATAAGCATAAAGACGAACTCTACTGTCACTCTAAAATACCACATCCTCTGACTCTCGCTTTCTGTCTTCTCCTTCTTTTGACCAACATTGCCTTCATTTATGGATTTTGGCACTATCACAAATTGACACTTTGAGAATAGCCGCTCAGCATTTTTTTAGTCTCCTCTTCTCTTTTCCTACCTACAATACAGTTTCTGCTCTTTAATTTTATTAATAAAATTTTACGCACTAATAATTTAAAAGTATGATCAATAATTCCTTATAGAATAGTTATATTATATATAGGTAATTTTGTATATCAATAATTGCCAATCAGAAAGTGATACTTATATAGTACTATCTATACCTTAGTAAAGGAATTACATTAAATTATTTTTTTTATAAATATAGTTAGTTGTATATTTAATACAATGGGGTCGTTTGGTGTGATGGATAGGGAGAGTTAATCTCGGGATAACTTTTAAGTACCCTTTATTTTCTTGTTTGGTTGGAAAGTTTGGGATAACTTATCCCAGGATTAGGAATTAGTACCAGGATAAGTTATCCCTCCCATTTGGTGGTATAGTAATCCTGGGATAATTTATCCCAGGATAGAATAGGAAAATGACAACTATATCCCTTTAAACCTTTTGAATACATCATTTTTCGCATTTATGTATATTTACATTATTTTTAATATCATGTATACTAATATTCATTACTTCTTATTTTTAGGATAATTATTTATATTTTTGTATTAAAAAATTACACTATATAAATATAATTTTTATTTATGAATTTATCTGACTAATTCTTATGTTTATTTATATTTTGATTTCCCATAAATCTTCTTTCACTTTAATAAAACTTAAAAGAGAAATTCTATTTTTAAGCTAAATAAGAAAAAAGTTATATTTTTAAATACATATGATACTTACCATGAGAATGCATAAACAAAAATATTTAAGCTAAATAAAATAAATGTTTTATTTTTAAAAATAAATAATTAAAGTTTGAAAATAAAATATTAACTAAATAAAACGAAGGGTAATTTTGTAAACAAATAACTTCTTCTTAAAATTTATGCAATGTATATTGTTTTAATACAACAAATCAAACACTCAATAAGAAATAATCTTAACACAAATTTATAGTTGCTTGCTCTAGTTTTGGTAAGTGTTTTAGTGCAATTTTGGTCAATTTTTTGGAGTTTTTGCTGTTATTTTTTCTTTCAAGTCTTAATAGACGTTTTAATGCGGTTTTTGTTACTGATTTGGTGGATTTTTTTGCTGCTGTCTGAATTCAGATTTGGTTCAATTTTTGTGGTTATTTTTATGCAAATTTTGTCCAGTTTTACCTGTTTTAGTGTAGTTTTTGCAGCTGGTTTGGTGTATTTTGGTCACTTTATTGCTTTTTTTTTTAAAGCATTTTTGGAGTTTTGATCCAATATTTTTGGTTATTTTGATACAGGTTTTACTTCAAATTATGATTGATTTGTTTTTAAATAATATTTTACTTATGATTGTGAATAGGAGAGGCTTCCCACGGGCCTATTTCAATTCATATGAAATACAAATTTAAACATATTCATATAATTTATTTTTAAAAGTGAATAAATAAAGCTTCATAAAAAATACATATAAAAAGCCTAAATAAGATGAAGGGTATTTTTGTAAAAAAACAACTTATTCTTAAAAAGTATGTCATGCATATTAGTTTTAATACAACAAACCAAACAATCAATAAAAAACAATTTCAGCATAACTAATCCCAGCATAACTAATTTCATCATAACTAATCTCATCATAACTTGTATTCAAACCAAACGACCCATAGAGTGTAACCTAACAAAGTAGGCCAGATGTCTGCTCTTGAATAAGAAAGGTACAGTCATCTTTAGGGCGGTGATTAATTCATGGAGGCAATGACACGTGTGTAATGGTTTGGGATCTTGCATGTGTCTTCATAAAAACTAAATTTAATGCACTCTATCAAGTTGTAAATAAATTAGTGGAGGATATAAGTATGATCTACATGTTGTAAAAATAGCTATACTTACGGTCGATATGGTATCATGATATGAAATTATGATATGGTATTATGATATGGCATCATGAGATGAAATTGAAAGTTTATTTGGACATGCGATATGAAATTTTTGTATTGTGTATTTTCTTATAAACATAAAAATCTCATAAGTTGTAAAACTATTAAAATAGCCCCAATTGTTTATTCAATCTTATCAAATAAACAAAAAATTATAAAATCGCATAATAAATTATTACAAAGTTATTTGTTCTCCACTTAAGTAATTGTTTCATCTAACTTTAATTTAATAAAAAAAATTGAACATAAATTGCAGTGTACTAGTCTTTA